>APFE030655192.1:249164-263109 GCA_000404065.3 Pinus taeda
GGCCCACAATTTGGCGTTTCATCTTCCAGGGTTAGGTTTTGGAATGTGAAGGGTTTTTCCATTGTTTCTCAACAATAAATAGGCCTTCGAGCCTCATTGTAACACAGTTCAGAGGCATGTAGCCACACATCTCTTCTCAGAGATAAGCTACCATCGCCCTGGCTGGTTTATTTCTATTTCCGGTTGTAAGCATATTTCAGTATTTTCCATTAATGAAATGAAGTATTATTTCCGCTGCATCTTTGTGTATATGGTTATCTCTGTATTTTATTGCATTCCTATTTAAATCTGGATCATTCGGCCCATTAATGCTAGATTGGTGGCAGATTTTCAAGAATCTAACCAATAAATATCACCTTAAATGCCTACTGCCCACTCCATTTAGCTTCAAACCAACCATCAAATTGTGAATAATGTCTTTAACAGTCACTTTCAGCAGACCTGCGTGCTACCGTAGCTCTCTTCGCGCTGTAGCGGACCCTGTGACACTTCATTGCTTCGTGTAGTCTTGACATCGCTCAAATCCACAACTGGGGTAGTGTAATTTATAGTACCGCACCTCCTTTCAGCTTCCGGGAGTGCTAAGACTATGATTCTATCAGCTAGTCAGATGGTTGGGCCACCTGTGTATGGCTTCAAATGGCTGCCATTCACTTTTCTTGGGAAGGGATCTCCATTCAACTTAACCAACTGGACCCGGCCACCATCGGTAATCTCCTTAATAACATACGGCCCTCGCCATTGCATTCTGAGTTTCCCTAGAAATTTATCAAACTTATTGTCATACAACAACACCA
Source organism: Pinus taeda (assembly GCA_000404065.3). Taxonomy (NCBI): domain Eukaryota; kingdom Viridiplantae; phylum Streptophyta; class Pinopsida; order Pinales; family Pinaceae; genus Pinus; species Pinus taeda. The sequence goes on from APFE030655192.1 coordinate 249,962, forward strand.
AGTCATTCACCTTAAAGGTGTGCAGCTTAATATGATGGCAATGCCATGCTTTCTCATGCTGCTTTTGGACCTACTTATGAAATCTAGCCAAAAATTTCTCTTCTTCAAGCTCATCCAACTGTGCGAACCTCTTTCCAAGGCTCAGTGATCCCTCATACTTTTGAGCACTGCTATGCACAGACTAGGTACGATGTATTCCATAAGCATCACCATTTCAACCCTATATACTAGCTTAAAGGGTGTATGTCCCGTTAACCTCTTTCACATTTTCCGATGAGCCCACAATACTGTAGGTATGCGTAGGTTCCAATCACTTCACTGAGCATTCCATACCTTGGTCAGTGCATTTTCAAGCATTTTGTTGAATGCCTCCACTGTCTCATTAGCATGTGGGTGATAAGGTGTGCTCTTTTGGTGATACACGTGAAATTCCTCTGTTAGTGCGTTGATCATCTCATTCAAAACGTGTGTACCACGAACACTCATCAAGATCTTTGGACATCCAAATCGCCTTAGTACATGCTCAAATAGAAACTTCACAGTAGTTGTGCCCATGCAATCCTTCATTGGTTGCGCTTCTGTCCAACGAGTCAAGTACTCTGTCACAATGATAATGTACCTTGCACCTATCTTTCCTTCGAGCTAAATAGGTCCTACAAAATCTATTTCCCACTTTTCGAAGTGTTGCAACATTACTTGTGGATTCAAATGCAGTTCATCCCTCTGTAATGGCCTGCCTATCTGTTGACATACATCACACGCCTTGCAATATGCTTTGGAATCCTGAAGAAGAGATGACCACCACAACTCGGTGCATAGAATCTTCTACGTGGTTTCTCTTCCTACATAATGTCCTCCCATGGTGCCCCCATGAGCGTCTGCGAGGATGCTGCTCCATTCAAACTCAGGTACACACCTTCATAGTATTTCATCATTGCCCATCTTGTATAGATGCCTAGCAATGACAAAGAATTTTGTCGCGCAGACAACTAATTCCTTCTTTTGTTAGACAAAGTATCCTTCCAATAGAGTTCTAGTTGTTATAAAGTGTATTATATCCTAGAAATATCCATCTATGACATGCACAACAAAGAGTTGTGCTTCAGGTAATCCTTCCTCCAAACTAGTAGGTTCCTCCCCTGTCTCGATGTGTGACAGGTGGTCAGGTTTCGGGTTTAATCATCCAAGATTTATAACAACTTGAAAATCGTGTTCTTGAAAAAATAAAAGCCATATGCATGTTTGGCCCCCCAACATAGGCTTATTGATCAAGTACTTTAGCACAAAGTGGTCTATATACATCTTAAAGTGGCCTCCTAGCAAGTAGTGTCAGTACTTCTGCAGCACATACACCATAGCTAGTCCCTCATGCTTCGTGGTAGAAAAGTTCTTCTCTACTTTGGCCAACTCCGTGTGTGGATCATTCTGCCCATCGTACTTATCTATCAGTCGCATCTTAGGCCTCCCAAACTATACTATCATTATCCTCCTATATTCACACCAATCATCAATGCTTCCCTTATGCGTACCCCACCATCTTGCGGGCGTAGCGCGCAGTACCCAGTCCAAGGTCTGGAAGCGTTTCTTTTCTAGTACCTCCCTTTCAAATGCATCGAAAAAGGTATCTACCTCGGTTATACAATCATAAGTAGGTATATTCCTTTCCTCTAACAACACACAATGCAGCGACCGGGTCATCATATTGCAATTCAATGTAGTTACCTCATGTAACTGACTCCTCCAATGTTCAATTTCTTCGTTGGAATCTAAAGTGTAGGAACTCTCGCACTCCTGTGTAATCTATCCATCCATGGTGTCATTCCCAGTCTTGGTCTCACGTTGTTATCTTATATATGTAGTCCATATCATCATCACTTTCATAGTCATAGAATGGTTTCGTATAGCACGATCCCTCAGCAAGATCCAGGGGTATTATTATGTGCAGTGGTTCCTTCCCAAAGATCATCTTCTGCTTCTTCAGATTGATTACCCCATTCATGTAAGTAACCCAGTCAATTCCTAGGAGTGCAACGTAGGGATTGTTTTCATCCACAATCTCTATTACTTCAAAATATGCTAGCACGCTACTCACTCAATATCTATGGTCACTCCCTGCAACTCCCCCATGGGTATGGTTTTCTGCTGATTCGCCATCCTTTGCTAAATTGGAGACCATTGCAACACAAGTCTCGCCATTCACTCCCAAGTCTGCTTTGCTAGCACATTTGCATCTGATCCCAAATCCAGAAGGACTTGATCCATTTCGGTTGCTTTGATCTACGCAGTGAGTCTCATTTCACGCCCTATCTTTGTCTTATGCTTTCCGCTCATGTAGACTATGCATGGCTCATCTAGTGTGGTCCCAACACATCTATTGATAATTTCCTGTAACTCTTTCATAGCCTTACTATCGCATAGTAACTTCATACATGTTTCCAGGAAGGTAGTGAGCATATAGGGGTCCATCTCTACGTCTTGTTTATCCTTGCTTCCTAAAGTGGAGGCCTCGGCGAAGCTCTTCTTAGCTTCCATGAATGCTTCATGGGTGCGCTCCAAATCGAACACAACCTCTTTTGTTGGGGCTTTGCAAACCCATGTGTTGTCTTTCAGTTGTTTCCCCTTGTCATCTGTCGTCGCGATTCCACTTCAAAGCACTATATTTATGATAGGATCTTCCTTGCATGGCTCAAACTTCATCATCTGCAAGTCATGAGTTGAGGGAGGTGTTAGCACTCCTTTGTGACGTATCTTGGCTATCAACATAGGACAATATTCTATTTCATGATCAAATAGCGTGCAATACTTGCACGACAGGCGCGTTGGATTAGTACAATCGCGGGCATAGTGTCTTGGCCCTCTACAATTGTAGCAAATCAACTATTCACGATGTCTACTAGGTCCTCCTCTGCCTCAGCCTCGTCGGCGCCCCTGAAATCTTGTCCACGCCATCCCTACATTCTGGTCAAGGGGCTGCATTTTGGCCTAAACATTGTAGGTGGGCATTCTATCCATCATCAATTCATAGCTCTTGCAAGTACACTCACTATGTCCCACCACTCTACAAAATTTGTAGAATAACTATTGCAGAGTTTGCATATGCTTCTGTAACAAGTGACTGTTATTTGTGGCATGTTTTCTAGCTATTTGACAAATAGCACACCACAAAGTAGGTGCTGCACTAGGTCTTGCTTGAGCTTCTTGCCATAAAGGCATCAATCCTCCTCCTACAAGGTAATTTTTAAAGACCGAGCCGTTGTCTTTGTCATGACCCTGACTCTTGCAGTTCACGCACCATACCTCTTCGCATACCTCTCCATGAACCATCCTATCCTTCTTCAAGATTTACATCTCAAGCAATAGATTCTTTAGCTATGTGTGGATCTGCTGAACTCCTATATTAGGATCTTGCATCGAGGTCTCATGTAGTCTCATGGAAATCTCCAAGGCCTCTTCCTGAGTTTTTATCTTCTTCGGCGACAACACACTTCTTAAGTGTGGTAGTAGTGAAGCCACAAACCAATCGCGATGTTGTCCATCTGTCAAATTCATGTTGGCTTCGTGGATCGTACATTTGAACCTCGGATCTAGTTCCCAAGGCATCTCACTTTGTAGCATCGTGATACCTTTAAATCATACAATCAACTGCGATTCAAATTTAGGCCTCCTAAATTCCCTCTTCAATGTTACATGGATGTCCGCTACTCTAGCATTTGGGTTATTGCTAAAGTACTTAATATACTAGGTTAGCGTGCAATGTTGTAGAGCACTAACTAGTGTTTCCTTCCTTATATGGTCTTCTGTAACACCTTGAGCTTCCCACACATCCCTCACAATGAACTAGAATTGGTTCGGGTCCTCATTTCCCAAGCCTTTGAACATAGGCAACTTCACTATGTTTTCCATACTGAACCTCGGTAGAGGTGGAGGTGGTACGGGTGAAGTTGGAGGCGATGGTGGTGAAGATGGAGATGGTGTGGGTGGAGGTGGTGTGGGTGGAGGTGGTATTCATGGAAATATTTTTCTTATAACTGAATAGCACTTCCTAGAGAGACCTTCGCTATCCCTTCTTCATCCTTTCACAAGGGCGAAATGGAGGGGCTATTCTCAGGACCCTTATTTCCTTCATTTCTGTAACCTTTTCCACTTTGTGTAGTTCCAAACATCAAGGTAGCTGCATAACCCATTTTTCGCACAACAACATTTTAATCCAAGTATTAAATGATTTTACGTACTTACCTCATGATTCTTTGAAAAAGTGTCACTCTGCCTCGCTATATCTAACTGAGGTGTTGACCGTGAATTTAGTAACAAGTCCTCCTATAATGCAATTGAGCCAATGATCGAAAACACGTGTGATCTTATCCTCTGATGCTTCCAAACTTCACACTAGCTCTAGGGTCCACACAAAAGGACCATCAAGTTTCCACCTTCCTTGGCTATCTGCTAGCTTTGTGATCCACTCGTATAGCTCAGTAGGGTAGGACGTGAAAAATATTTCATGGATCTCAGTATACAAGTATCGGTCCAATCACTATTCTTTTAACAGTCACGGGTTTTTGTTTTCTTGTGCCACAAACTCGTGAATTCTTCTGTTTAACCAACCTTTGATTTCTTTATTAGTCGGATTCCAGTGATACGACATCACACATCTCTATGCAGATTCTAGTCCCGACAATGGAACCATTTGTTAGCTTGTGGGGGCCTGACCCATGTTCAACATTTGTTAGCCAAACAAATCCCTACACTACTGGCCCTTTCGGCATCAGCCCGCAGAGTGCGGACTGAAGTCTCACCTGAAGAAGTATGGGGGGATGCTGGAACCAAGTTTCCGCACCCTTGAGATGGTTGTGATGTTGGTTTACTTCGTCTATACCTTCATGCGCACATGTTTCTTAGCCCTCTATTCCACCCTTTAGTACCTTTGCAAAAGGATACAATCGGATTTTGCACAGCCCTAACCAGGGGATGATATACTTTTGCACTGCTATGGCAACGAACTATGATATTTCCCAAACCAGGCTAAGTGTCTTACTTAATTTATTAACAGATCTTAGTTAGCTTCACGTAAATGGATCTTCTTACTTCCGTTCACCTAACCAATATATCTACATACATTTTTGCACCATATAAGCATTACAAGTAAAATTCATACCCAATATAACAGATGCATAAATAGGAAATAAAGAGGCAGAAATTGTAGAATACTTCTCTTTATTAATAACTCTGAACAATTACAGACTTGACCTGCCCTGCGCACTTAGATACAGGGGTCCGTGCACTTAGTTGCAGACTTTTAGGCCTCTACAAACTCAGCTACAGAGCCTCTACCTATGCTATGACCCAAAGCATAGACTTCCACTTCAGAGCTATCTCTGATACATGTTCGATCTTAATTACTTCCCTTTAACTACTTAGAGCTTACATCTATTTATACAATCCAAGGTTTGTGGACCATGGGTAGATCTTCTACAACCATCATTACATTTCCAAAATAAGGGTGGACAACCCTATGACTCTTTAACAACTACACGCTCCGCAACCAAATAATGCGGAGTCTTTACATTTGGATTACAAAATTGGACCAAAATACGAGCTTTAAGCCCCAAAGCTACCCTTGGGGGATCCCACGCCAAACACCTTTCATGATAAATATGCACATTGATCTATTTGCATTATTTTATGCTCCATCTTACTATGCATAACTCCCCAAAACTGTTAAAATTCTTACAAAATGTTTCCAAGTCTCTTTATCCCAAAAAATACCCCAACAGGCCCCCAACGCTCACTTCTCACTCATCCCGAGGCACTCATCCCTTCTTCTATTCCATACTACCCTTAGAAACCCTTATTTCACTTAGCTTAACAATTATGAAAATTCTACACACTTATTTGTCCACTCCTATTTCTTCTTCTAGTAGCATGATATTCTAGAAAGGCTTATACTCTTGTGCTTTTAGAAAGATATACATGCCACCTCTCTACATGAAGGGACAATTCCTTATAGGTATTATAGTCAGTACGAGATCACCCAATGCATCACTTGCTTTTAAAATCCATCCTCACGTGTGGGCTACATGCAACCTCCCTATAAAATTTCTAAACCAAAGTTGAACTTGGCTTCCTCTATGATACCTCTCCATATAAAGCTTTGCTCTAAGATGCATAATCTACAAATGAAAATATTATAAACTTCTCCATAAGTTACATATCCTAGATTGACACTCCTTACATCTCAACTGCTATCATCTCGACTCTCAATCCTTTCTTCTCTAAAATCACCTAAAACTTCTAGCGGTGTGTCACACTGTAGTGCCCAACAATACTAACTTCCTCCCTTCTTGCACTACCCTCCATATGTTAGTGATAGAATGGAATAGGAGAACTACTCCCCTATGTTATATAGATGTTCTAACATGTTTCAAGATAATTCAAATCACATCTATCTCGATTTGATTTACTATGAAAATTGATTTCACGAGTTTAATCATTCATCTGGTGTGTTCATAGGCCTAGTAGTTATCCCATCCATAACCATGGCCATCAGGTTGACTCTCATGATAATTCCCTTGTTATAATGGCTTGTTAATTGAAATAATGATGAAATGGCCCATCATTCCTCCTACAAGAATGCTATCATTTGAACATGATGTAAGATGTCATTTCCCTGTACTTTGTTAGTGTCTTGGTGCAGGGCCAACTCCTGTGGAATAGTAACCAATCATTTCCTCATAGACCTGCTATGTGCCTTGTCTTTTTTCCACTTGTTTCTAGACTCTAACAACCCTACTAAATACACCTAGTTTTTTTATTATCATTATTGCACCGAGAGGCATTGTACAACCCAGCACGGGGGTAGATCTCATGTAAAAATGTAAACGTAAATGTAAACACATAAATGTGAACATAAACATGTAAACATTTAACATGTAGTGTTTACCATTTGTAATCTAATGTTGGTCCTATTTAAAAATTAATCTAATTATTATGTACAAACATAATATAAATCTAAAATATGAAGAGGTTTAAGAACACTCAAAAAAATAGGTACGTAAATAAATAAAACCTATTTTTATATTTACTCCATAAACCTCTTTATATTTACAAAAACTCAAAAAAGAGGTTTTATTTAGGTAAAGCCTATGGGGCAAATTATATTTTTTTTTGTAAGCTTAGGTAGATCCTCGTTTTCTATTTATATATAAACAAACTGAAACCACATACATTAATAGGTGGCCTCAACTTGCCCAGTGGAAAAATAAGTCTGTTGGCCATCGATGCATATTATAAGCCATCCAAAAACAATAAGTTATCAATCTTTCTACCGAAGCAATACATACATAACTATTTAAGAACCAGTCTATAGTCCTAGATACCATAAGATTGCATGTAAAATAAAGCTAGCCGCTAAAAAACAAAAAAACCTGAGCTATAATTGTGCTCAGCTATTCTTTGAGGTATTCCGGTTCTGACTCAATTGTCAGTGGATCTTCAGCTGAATCTCTAGGTGCTGGTGTCATTTCGATAATGCACGGAATGTGTCGCTAGATATGATTCAGTCTAATGTCCTAATTTCAGAGCTGGAATTGGATAGTTTGCAGGTCCTTTTTGTAGTCTGGCATGTCTATAATGATCTGCGATGTCCCCAAGGACACTTGTTCCATTACTTTTCCTACCAATCTTTTCATAAGCCAATACAGATGCAAGGTTTGTTTGAATTGGGATAGTCTCCCTCTAGTGTTCCGAGGATCTGCAATGTGTTCTTTCCATTCCTCCATTTCATCCATGGAGTCCTCTTCCATAATTTGGTCCTCCAATTCTTCTATAATTTTGCGGATCCCTCCATCCATTCCTTATATGCTTTCGCTGCCTCCCTCACAGTCTCATCTATGGATCTTCTCCCTTTCCTCTGTTCCGAGGTTCCCTAGTCCTTTGAACAACGACTAGATTTTCCTCATCCTCCACGACCTCTTCCTCTAGCTAGAGGTGCCATGTCATAGTTGTCTACTACTTGTTCATAGTGATCACAGTTCAATGTTAGGATAATAGAACCATTACCATTCAAAATTTCGATTGCGTCATGGAGTTTCTGTTCTCCATCATTGACTCCCCTCTACCCACACTATGTTGCTCCCAGGCACTCAGGTGAAATAGGGGTGGGCTTCACCTTCTCCTTGCTTAACTCGTCCTGCCCCTCAGTTAGACCTAGCATGGTCTCAGTCACTGCTCCACTATCCCTTCCTCCCGCATTGAGGTCCCTCATGCTAACCCATTCCCTATTCGACACCGGTAAAGCATGCAAAGGGTGATTTGCATTGAGACTCTCCTCCCTCCCCCTGCCTTGCATGCAATCGCCACTCCCTACCCTCGCAATGCTACCGCCTCTGCATGCCACCCATTCTTGCTTAGCTTCCTGCCCAACTATTCCCCCCATGCATGCTCTTCTCTGTCGCCATATCTCCCCTTGTCTACCCAGAAATTTGGCCTAAAGAACTTTTCCGAAACCTCAATCCTCCATTCCACCTGGATAAAATCCTTTCTAGCCTTGCTACCCTTTTCTCTGAGCACAATGTGCCACTCCTTATTAGCTTTTATGTCATCAAGCCTAACCAACAGCGACACAGAGCTAAAGGGCCACTCTTCCTCACTGTTTTTTCTCTTTTTGCTCAGCATAATCTCTCCCCGTGGTATTTCCTTCCTGACAGGGCACAATTCTCTTCCCCCACCAAGCATGCTAGACTTTCCTTTACTAATTACAGAAATAAAATAGTTAACGTACCCTTGGTTGCTATGCCTGCTTTCTGAATGCGAGTATGGTTGGTCCTCCACTCTCATTCTCCTGCTGCCCTGCAATCTATCCATCCTCCCTTCTCTATGCTCCCTCTCATACTTTGCCTTACCTACCTGCCATCCCATCCACCTTAAGCAGTCGTCCTTACCACCTCTTCTCTTACCTGCTTACCAAATGCCACTTCTCCCTTCTGACGTCACTGCAGACATGTGGGACATCACCACGCCCTGCGATATCAGCATGTGGGAAGTGGTAGGCATTCCTCTCACCTCCTAGCCCCTGACATCCATTATTACATTGATTACCAAATATGTCACCCCGATCGGGGGTTTGTTGTGATCATTATCATTGTGTCTAGTCATGATAAGCATCTTGGGCTAATATATCTCTTAGCGGGTCCATTCTTGTATCCCCTGGTTGTATAGGCGATGTTCTTTCCATGTGTCCTCCTTGTTGATTACACCCCGAGTTGGCCGGGAAATCGTCAGATTTATTCCCTTCTCTTTTTACGTGCTTGATTATCATATAATCAAACCATTTCATTATTTCTCCCAGCTCTTGGATGAGGCTTGTTGTTCTCCATCTTTGGCTTAGCTTGTCCCATGCCTTTCTATTGTAGGGTTTCCTCATCATGTTGATTACCAGTACTGAATCCCCTTCAACTTCCAGTTGTTTATACCCGAGCCTGACCGCTATTCTCATACCTTGTTGGACTACCACGAGTTCTGCTTCATTGTTACTCATCATGTCGTAATGTTCCCAATACAACAATCTAACCCTGCCTTAGCAAACTTTGAAGATGCCACCTATCCCTAAAATACCCGGGTTCCCTTTGGAGGCTCCATCAAAGTTCAATTTAGTGAATCCTTCTGCTGGTCTAGTGAAATTCTGGAGGGATTCCCTGCTCTTCCTTGTTGCTTTCCATGTATGCGCTCCCACCATTTCTTTGGCTAGGTTTAGCTTTTTTAGGATTCTTGCTTCCGATGGCGAGGTCTCGCAGTCCTCTTGGCACCATTCTTCTGCTAGGATGGTTTCCCTGATATGTTCTATTACTCCTCTCCATACCTGCTCTTGAGTGGATTCCTTGTTTTTGAAAATCCGTCGGTTTTGTTCCTTCCATATCGTCCAAAGATTAAATCCTATTACTAACACCCAAGCTCTAATTAGAACAAGGCTGGTAAAGTGACCTTGTCCCCAATGTTGGGTTGTCTCCCTTATGCTCTATTGATTCCTATCCGTCCTCCCGAAGACATCATAGATAGCTTCCCACTATTGTTGTGAGAACTGTCATGAATTCGTTAAGTGTTCTATATTTTCATTGTCCTGCTTACATAGAACACATAGGGATGGCCCTTGCATCCCTCTTTTCTGAAGTTGGTCCCATGTCAATATTTAGCCTTTGCATGTTAGCCAAAGGAAGTGAGTGACTTTCGACCATCAATTTCTATGCCATATTTGTTTCCATAGATGTTGGAGTCCTTCCTGTTCCTGCTTATTTTTTAAACCATAAGCTTATTTGATCATAAAAGTCCCTTTCATAGAGTGCCCCCATCTCAAGATATCAGGGCCTCTTCTAATGGATATCTTTCTTGTTCCCATTTCTTTTACATAGAACTCTCTCTGTTCTTCTTCTATATTTTGACCCCATTCTTCTTGGTTTTTCCAAACTCTCCAATTCTCCTCATTGTGGTCTTCTTTCCAGAACTCATCTACTCGATTTAGCGCTACGTCTTTTGAGAACTGTAGAAAAATTCTGAGTTCTTGTTTTCCACTTAATTTTTCTCGTTGTTGCCAAGCCTCTTCGTAGAACATTGTTGTTTTACCATTTTGTATTTCCCAAAAGGCATGGTTTATGATTATGTCCCTGTTTTGGATTACCAAGTTCTAAATGGTAGATCCTCTTGGTGGGTCTGCATACCATAATATATCCTCTGCTCTCCCTAGCATATTATACTTCCTCGTCCATATTCGTTTCCAAAGGTCTCCTCCTCCTGCCATCCATCTCCACTACAACTTGGCTCCCATAATTTGATTGGTGAGGTAGGGATGCCTCAGTCCTAAGCCCCCATCCTCCCTTTTTCTGTTCAATCCTTGCCAGGATATCAAAGCCCATTTTTTCTACTGTTGAGGCTCTCCCCATAGGAATTTTTTAAATATTTCCACCATTTTGGAGTATGCCCCTTTTGGGGCTACCATTCCAGATCATTGGTAAATCGGTATTGATTGTAGGACTGCTTTCACCGGGACTACTCTTCTTGCAAGGTTTAGAGATCTGAAAGACCAGTTGGCCAGTCTTCCTAGGATCTTCTGGATAGTCTACTGCCAATTTTCCATCTTGAGAGAATTGATTGCCAAGGGGATTGCTAGATACTTGGTGGGTAGCTCTCCTACCCTGAATCCCAAAATTTTTGCAAGGTAAGCTTTTACATTATCAGTTGTGCTGAAGAAGTAAGCGTAGTATTTCTCCTTATTAATTTGAGTGTTTGAAGCTTCCATGAATAGATCTAGGATGTCTTTCATCCTTTTAACTTCCCCGAGTGATATAGAACAGAAGAGCATGATATCATCCATGAACTATTGGTGGGTTATCAGGAGATCGTTTCCCCAGACCCTTATCTCTTTAATTATGTCCTCCTGTGCTTCCTTTTTGATGTACCATCCTAGCCCATCTGCAACAATAATGAAGAGGAAGGGGGATAGGGGATCCCCTTTCCTGAGACCTCTAGTGGTGTTGAAGGTGGATGATGGGCTTCCATTTAAGAGGATGAGAAGACCAGGGTGGATATCATCGCCGAGATCCATTCTATCCATCTGTTACAGAAACCAAAGGCCCCGAAAACTTTCCTCAATTACTCCCAATTTAATATATCATAGGCTTTGGATAGATCCAATTTGATCATCATTCTAGCCACCTTTTTTGTTCTCAGCCAGTGCACCACTTCTTGGGATGTTATCAAACCATCTAAGATCTATCTACCCTCCACAAACCCTGTTTGCTCTAGGGATATAATATTAGGCAGAATTGGTTTCAATCTTTTAACTATCAAAATGGAAATAATTTTATAGATAACATTACATAAGGAAATAGGTCTAAAGCCCAGCGAGTCATCTGACTTGGAGGTTTTAGGAATGAGAGAGAGGAGGGTGGCATTTAAAACTGGACATACCTTTTGATTTCTTTTGGATTCTTCCACCACTTCCACGATGTTAGTGCCTATGAACTTCCATGCAGCTTGATAGAGTTTTGTCGTAAATCCATCTGGTCCTGGGGCCTTATTTTTTTCAGCTCTTTCATTACTTCCTTGACTTCCTCTATCGTAGTTGCTCTCATTAAAGCAAGGTTTTGATCTCTGTTGATCATATTGGGGATCTGGTTGCAGATTCTGCAAACTTCTTCATGCCTTTCGTCATGTGGTTCTCTTACAATATCTTTGAAACGTCTAACCAAGGTTTCCTCCATATCCTCATGTTGGGTTTGTCAGATGCCTTCTTCATTTTCAAAGAAAAGATTATGTTTCTTTGTTTATGCTGTACCATCGCCTTGTGGAAAAGTTTGGTGTTCCTCTCTCCCTCCTTTAACCAGTTCACTCTTGACTTTTTCTACCATAGGATTTCCTCTTGTTTCCTTCTTTCCTCTATTTGGCTAACGAGTCTCCCTTCTTCTACTTATAATTCTTCACATCGCCCTTCCCTTATAATTTCTTGTTGGATTGCCATCATCCTTTGATTTAACTACTATTGGTCCTATATTATGTTTCCAAATTCTTCTTTGTTCCACTTCTTGTTTTCTTGCTTCATATCATTCAACTTAAGCTCGAACATTTGCATTATGTTTCTTCCCCTTTGTTCACTTTGCTTCCACCAATCCTCTACTTTGTTTATAAAATTAGGGTCTCTGAGCGAGAAAGCCTCGAATAGGAATGGACAATTTTTAGGACTGGCTTTGAGATCAATCTCTAATCTGATCGGCCAGTGGTAACAATGTAAACTTTGAAACAGGAACCCATACTGTTACCCGTTTTGAAGAGATAGCAAAAAAGTGACTCGATTTCGAAAAAGGGTTATGCAGAACACACGTGTTTTTTAAAGCTTAGTTTTTGGCACTTTAAATAACCGATACGATTACTCGTTTTGTAGGGGTAGTAAAAACGTGACCCGATTTTCAAAAGTGGTTAAACAGAATACACTTCTTTTTGTTGGGGGCATATTTTTGACATTTTAAATTTTCTTATGTATCAAATATAAATATTTGTTTTTAAATATTAGTGATTTTCATGCTGATTTTGAAATGTGTAGATACAACGTGTTGATGTAGCATACCTTTTTTTAGAGGACTTATTTTTCACACTTTAAAATTTAT
>APFE030655192.1:264073-292162 GCA_000404065.3 Pinus taeda
GTTTTGTTTTTTCTTGTTTTGTTTTGTGTTGTTTCATTGTTTTAATTTTAATTTTATTTTACATTTTCATTATTTTTTTGAAATTTTAATGTTTTTCAAGGTCATGATAAAATATTTTACGCCATTATTTCAAAATGTTGAAATTTTACCCTTGAAATTTTTTTGTTATCCTAGCGTCAACACTTTTAGTTTTGAAGGTGTTTTTTGCACAAAATTTACTATTGAAAAAGAAAATGTTATTTGAACATCAACACTTTGTTTTGAAAGTGTTTTTTTGGATAATTTTTGCACAAAAAATTGGTTTTCACCGCCATTTTTAAAACATGTTGAAAATTTACCCTAAAAAAAAGTGTTATTCGAGCACCAACGCTTTTCGTTTTTAGCACTGTTTTTGATGTTTTTACGGGGTTTTTTGGCCAGAGTTCTCGTTTTGAGTTTATAGTTCCCGTTTCAAAGTTTACATTGTTTGGTTCAATCCTATCCTAGGTAACATCCTCGCTTCCACAAAAATGTCTCTACTCATAATCTCCTCATATATTAGGAACCTATCTAACCTTGAGGCAATTTGATGCTTCCCTCCTCTTCTGTTATTGCAGGTGTGTATCCCATTATTAGTTGGGATATCCATTAGCCTTTGGTCATTTATGGTGTTTGCAAACATATCCATATCTACATCTATTCTTCTCACACCTCCTCTTTTTTCCTTCAAGGATGTAATCATGTTAAAATCCCCTCTTGTAATCCATGGTGTATCCTGGTACAAACCTCACACATTTACTAAGTTTTGGATGAAAGTCCTTCTTTCTCCTAGGATATGAGGACCGTAGTCCCCTCAAAGGAGAACCCATTATTTGGAGCCAATGTTTCTAAATTTGCGAGAGAGGATTCTTGGCATACTTACCCATTCTTTGAATCTTACTTCTTCGGGGTTCAATAGTATTGCCAGACCGCCTGCACTTCCTATGGCATCCTGTCCTACTATCTTGCACCTGGGCTTGAAGTTTCCAATGATCTCCTTCAATTTTAGTTCATTGAGCTTGGTTTGTTTTTTGAGGTAACATCACACTAAGTTTATCTTTTCGTAGTCTTTCTTTGAGATATCTCTGTTTCCCTTTACTAGACAGACTTCTTATGTTCGAGGTTGTGATTATCATTTCAACAGTTTGGTTGTTGGTGGAATACCTCTGATAATGGCACCACTCTTCCTAAGTTAACAATCATTTCTCCCACCATCTCGATGGATTCACTCATGGGTCTTATTCCCCTTTTTTTCCTCCTTTGCCTTGTACTCCTGATTCTTGACCCTGTCTCCCCTGTGATCCTAGATGCTCTGGTTGACTTACCATGATCGTTCCTAGCTTCATTTTATATTGTTGAAACATTTCTTTGTACAATTTCTTTTGGTCTTCTCGAGTGAACCTCTAATCTAAGTGTCTCCATTCCTATAGTAATCTCTTCATCACTTGTTCCTCTTCGCTAAAATTTTCTTGCTATGGGTCTATCTCCATATGGCTTTGCTCCATCTGCATTTTATTTACTTCCCCTTCATTTGTTTCCACTGTTTTGATATGTTCTTTCTTTTTCCCTTTATCTTTGTGTATTGGCTCTATTGGTTCCTCACTACTTTCCACATTGATCTCTTCCATTTCCTCTTCCTGTAGCACAACAAATTTGTTTTGATTTGTTTTTTCCCTCGCTTTCTCTGAGTTCTTATGGTTACTCATCCGTTTTTGGGTCCTTTTCCTCATGTGGACCTCCTGAAATCCCCCTTTTGCTTCCTTACCAGATCCTTCTTCCTTCTTGCTTCCTTGACTGGGGTCCGAAAGGTTTTAAGGGAAAAATCCAAATAGATGCCCATATTCATGGCATCTCCTACACCTGAAGGGTATGTGTTCATAATCCAAAGTTTGTTGCCAGATTTCATCATGATATTCTACTTCTATGCAATGAGGGAGAGGTTCTATAATGTTCATATAAACACAAATTCGAGCATAAGAAGTGTACCTTCTTTTTCTTGTTGTGTCGGCCACCTTGACGAAGGTCCCAATCGAGTTACATATTCCTTTCAGGATTTCTGGGTCCCAGAAATCCATTGGGAGGCCAAAAAGGAGAACCCAGATTGGCACGGCCAGCACTGTTTCCTGATCCGGGTTGTAACATTCTTCCCAATGGTGCATAAATAAACCAGAATTATTGAAGAAATAAGGGCCATATTCAAATACCTTCTCTTTGTCTTCTAGGTTAGAGAATACGATTGGAAATAAGCCTTTCACTCCTAGTTTCAAATCTATGTGACCTTTCGGTTGCCAACACTACTATATCCATTTAACAAATTCATTCTCTATAGGCCAAGACCCTATGAATTTACATATCAGTGCATGATCTTTAATAAACCCTCTATATTCCTCCAATTTGTTGTTGGGGATGACAAGCCTTGGTGTTTTTGCTACTCTGGGTAGTAATTTTCCTCCTAGACCGGCTTGTCAGCGCTCTCCCATGATAGGTGCATCCTTGCCCCTTTTTCCCTGACTTCTCGTAGTCTCGTTTCTGCTTGCTTCTCCCACTGTCACATTCTTGTAGGAGGGGATCGCTCCGCCCCTTCCAAGCTCATCATTCTTCCATCAGTCTGCACCTGCCCGAGTCAGTCTTGCTCTACGACCCATGACAATGCTTCCTTGACTCGATCTTTTATGGTCTCACCTACCCACTGTCATTGTTGCAGGCTTGCAAGTAATAAAAACAACATATTACTAAAATACCACCAAATAATAAATACCTCATGGGACAAATTATAATTAATGCCATGGGCCAAATATAATATTTATAAAAGATGTACGGTAAATAAGTAAATATAAGGGAGGTATAAAGAGGTATGGTAAATAAATAGAAAGATATTAAATAGGATTAGAAATCAACATAGAATTATATAAGAAGGCCTATGGGTCATATACCATGGACCAAATAATTATTAATTACCATGCAAAAAGACATTATTAACCATAATATTAATATTAAAATATAGTTATTATTATTATTATTAAATTAAATATCATATTAATATATTATATATTATATTATTAAATTTGATAACTTTCTATTAATACAATATTAATTTTTTTATATTATAATTATATATTGATGTATCATGATCTATATGGGAGGGAAGAACAAATGCATAGAGTGATAGAGGTGGAGAGATGAGGGGAGTGACAAGGGAGAGATGGAGATAAAATGAAGGAAAGGGGAGAGGACAAATGAAGAGAGAGAGGGAGAGGACTCAAAGTGGTAGAGAAGGGTAAGAGAGGGAGAGGGAGACATAAAGATGGAGGTGGGAGAGAGATAAGGATAGAGGGAGGGAGACAGTGAGAGTATTGGATGGTAGAGAGAGAGAGCGAGATGGGCAAAGAGAGAGGGAGGTTGGGGAGAAAGGGAGGGAGAGGAAGTATGATATAGAGAAGGAGAGAGGCAAGGATAAAGAGATGGAGTTGGAGGGGGAGAGAGGGAGGGAAGAAGAAATAAATAGAGAGTGAGAAGTGGAGAGAGATAGGGAATGACAAGGGAGATATTGAGAGAGCGTGTGTATGTTTATGGGTGAGATAAAGAGACAAAGAATGAGGGATGGAGACAAGGGGGGAGAGAAGGAGACAGAACGAGAAAGGGAGGGATATAGTAACACAATTGGAGGGATAGAGAGAGAGAAAGAGAGAGAGAGAGAGAGAGAGAGAGAGAGAGAAGAGAGAGAGAGAGAGATGGGGGAAGAGAGAGGATTTGAGGGAAAAGAGAGACTCACAGGGGAAATTTTAGGGGCTAATATTCACAATTCGGCTAATTTTCCACACCTTTTCAAAAAAAAAGATTTGCTAATTTCCATTTTTTCTAAAATAATTTCACCTTAAATTTATAGTATAAAATTGTTTTATTGTAAAAATCGGTAAAATTTTATATAGAGATTGCATAAAATTATTTGAAATTTGAATATTTTTACAAAAATATTTCTAAATATTTCACACATTGCATATTATGAAAAAGTGAGACAGTGAAATTTTCCAAGGTTTCTAACACATTAAAATAAATTTCCATCTTTAAAATTTTCCTTAAGAGAGAGGAGATTGGATGGAAGAGAGAGAGAGAGAGAGAGAAAGAGAGAGAGAGAGCGAGAGGGAGAGAGAGAGAGAGCGAGAGGGAGAGAGAGAGAGAGAGAGAGAGAGTAAGAGAGAAAGGGAGAGAGAGGAAGGATGAGAGAGAGGAATTGATAGAGAGGAGGAGAGAGGGAGGGATAGAGAGATGGAGTTGGAGTGGGAGAGAGGGAGCGAAGAATAAAGACATAGAGAGTGAGAAGTGGAGAGAGAAAGGGAGTGACAAGTGAGAGAGGTAGAGAGCGTGTGTATGTTTGGGGGTGAGATAATGAGACAAATAAGGAGAAATGGAGAGAAGGGAGAGGAGAGGTATATAGTGAAGAGAGAGAGAGAGAGGAGGAGAGAGGGTGGGGAGAAAGTGAGAGAGAGGAGAAAGAGAGAGAGGATGTGAAGAGAGTGGAGAGAGGTAGGGAAAGAAAGATGGAGATGGAGGGGAAGAGAAAGGGGGGTAACAAGAACGACATAGAGAGATAAAGGTGGAGAGAGAGAGAGGGAGTGACAAGGAAGATGTAGAGAGAGGGAGAGAGGACATTAGGAGGGAAGGGAGATAGAAGCCGAGGTGAGGGAGAGAAGGGGAAGAGAGAGAGAGAGAAAGTGGGGGAGGAGGAAGGAGGGATATATAGATAGAGTGGAGAAATAGGCTATACCTTTTGGGGGTAATATAGAGAGACATAGTGAGTAGAGATATAGATGGAAGGTAAAGATAGGGAAGAAGAGATAGATGGAGACAGGGAGGGAGAAACATATAGATTGATAAATATGGAGTGAGAGAGGGTGTGGATTTTGGGGGTGAGATAGAGAGGAAAAGAATGAGAGATAGAGGGAGATACAGATATAGATATAGATGGAGGGGAGAGAGGGAAGAATTTTTCTTGCACCATATGCATTTATTTTTGTGTAGATTGTGATTTCTAATCTTATTTGATTACTTGCACTAGATGCATTTATTTTAATATAGATGCTTATTTCTAATGATATTTGATTACTTACACTAGATGCATTGATTTCAATTTGTATGATTTGTAATCCTATTTGATTGCTTGCACTAAATGCATTGATTCAATGTAGATGGTGATTTCTAATCCTACTTTATTGCTTAAACTAGATGCATTAATTTCAATGTAGATGTTGATTTCTAACCATATCTGATTACTTGCACTAGATGCATTGATTTCAATGTAGATGATTACTAATCCTATTTGATTTCTTTCATTAAATACATTAATTTTAATGTAGATGGTGATTTCTAATCCTCTTTGATTTCTTGCACTATATGCATTGATTTCAATGAATATGTTGGTTTCTAAGCCTATTTTCTTACTTGTACTAGATGCATTGATTTGGGTGTAGATGTTCATTTCTAATCATACTTAATTACTTGCATTAGACACATTAATTTCAATGTAGATACTGTTTTCTAATCTTCTTTGATTTCTTGCATTAATACATTGATTTCATTGTAGATGTTGATTTATGATATGTGGAATGGTACATTAATTTTAAAGTGATTGGATTAAAAGTTTGCATTGAGTTTAGTGTAAGCACAAAAATTATTGACAATGTAAATTGATTTTTGTGTTATATTAATTCAACCTATTAATATTGAAGAGAAAGAGAAATATGATATGATTAGCCCCCAATTCTTATTCAAGAGTGTCTTAGGTAGCAGCTGAAAGGGTTGATATGTAACATGGGACTCGAACAATGAATGTCTTGCAGCTGTGGCTAAAAGATCCCACCACTAATTCTTGACACGCAGACACAACACCAATAACAATGAGTACCTTGAGATTGCCCATGAAACCATTACAACATTCTTTTTTACTCAATATAGAAAGGTAAAATATTATAAATAATATTTAAGAAAATCCCACATAAAATTTCGCATGTGAATATAAAAGTGTGGAAATTTCAGCCAAATCGAAAATGATACTTCCATATTAGACTAAATAACCAATCATGGTCCAAAATTTGAATAAAATGTGATCTTTATAGCCGCTGGATTGGATCAATGCATTTATCCAAAGATTGAATTTTATTTTCTTAATCAAATTTGTATTGAATGTAATTTTCTTGATCAGTGCTTTAGAATGCGAGGTGCAGCATAATATTCCATCTATAAATAGTTTATCACAATGAGAATGAGAAGAAATGTTAAGGGTTGTTTTGGTTCAACATCTATATGTCCTCTGCTATTTCTCCCTTCACAGCAGAGTGCACTTCATTGGCATTGTTTGTTATTTGTACCCTTTTTTTTCTTTGTCATTAATTGTATGGGTATTCGTTATTCTTCCGTTGATTTTTGTTGTTAATTAATTTTGGCGGGAGCCAAAGGAATGATTCCGAGTGCGTGGGTACATCAAAGATGGCGGAAGAAAAAGAGAAATGCATTTCTTCACGATGAACAGGTAGGTTATTTTTGTCTTTTTCTAAGTTAATTAATTCCCGCTGGTTATGAATGGATAATCAATTCAGAATTGGTAGGATAGGTTAATATGCTTGATTGTTTGTAAGACCCTTCATAGTTTCCCTTCTCCCTTTTCGTGAGAGATCACAAAAAGTTGTCACGCAATAAGGGTTCATATCAATTTGCTTTTATTTTTATATTAAGTGTTTCTGGTCAGAAGTTGAACTTGCCCAGGCACCTAAGGAGGTTTGCAAGTAATTAGAGTTGTGAGTGCCCATCAAAGTTGCCGTACGTTTAGTCTTTATAAATTTTCTTGTTAACTCATCGATATGCTGGATTTATTGTTTTCCTTATCTTTATTTTATTGAAGTATGGTGTATGATGTAATATTCCTCATTCTTCCATTGTCACACAGATTTGTCTAATTAATTTTGGTTAGTTACTAATATGGGACAAGAAAAAGTGAAAACAATTTAAATTCAAATTTTTAATGAATATGTAGGTTTATTTTTTTTAAATAATTAAAAATAAATTTAATAATAATGTAGATTCACATTCATATTTTTAATTAGAATATAAGTTTTTTTTTTAATAACTAAAATTGAAGAGGATAAAAATACAAGACTCTTTGTCTTTTAATTATTTAACATTAACTATAAAATATCCATAAATAAGTAAAGAATGCCTAGTTTATATTGATGGTTTATAACCAATTTAATAATTTATTCCCCTTCCAACAAAATACATACCACAAAATTCATAATAAAGTTACAACAATATTATTCTGATGTAACCATTTTCTTGGAAAATCTTGGATGTGTATCCTCTTTTATTCCTATATAAATCAAATAAGATTACAATATTATTTTCATATGACCATAAAATTATAATATTGTTCTCAGGAAATCCTGAAAGGATATTGAAAGGATATCCTGTGAATGGTATAGAATTATTAATTATTGCCCATAATCGTAGAATAAAATTTCTAATATTACATTGAGAGTGCTGCACATAAACCCTGTAGGCTAATTTCAAAAAAAAGGCTCAATCCACTAGGTCCAATATCTTATATAAACGCGAAGACCCGTATGACTCTTGTGACACTTTCAAATTGGGTTACGTCAACAATCACATTCGCATTAATTAATAAGAGTAGACATGCAAATAAGGTATTTAGTATTAAGGTTAGGTAACTAATATTTAAAATGCGATGAAAGTGTATATGTTTATTGCGTTAAAGTAGGTTGTATATTTTTTTATTAAATAAAAATAATAAATGTATTTTAGACTTAAATAAATAGTTTTATTTTTATATCATATATTTTGTTTGTGTTAATAAAAAATCCAAGTGTTAAATTTTCAAAATCATTATTTGAAATAGGGTAAATAGGATTTATTTTTTCAATATTATATTTTCAGGATATAATTTTTAAGATTTATTTTTATAATTATTTTTTATATTTAATATTGAAATTTAATACATATATTTTCATATTATTTTTTTTATTGATTTTAAATTTTTATTAAATACTATTTAAAAATGAATAAAATAAAATATTTTTTTCACATTATTTTTTATATGTGTTTATCTAATTAATTTTTTTACTTGATTAATGAATTATTTATTTAAATTTGTATATTATTATTATTATTATTATTATTATTATTATTAAAAAAAAAAAATAATTTTTATAAATTTGGAATCTTCTAATATATTATACATATTTATAGTTTCTATTTTGAAAATAATAAGTAAAAATCTTTAAAATTTTATTATATATAAATGAATGCTATAAATAATAATGAGTAATTTATCATGGAAAAACTTACTAGAATTGGAATAATTTCAATTCTTTAAAAAATTAGTAAAACTAGAAACCAAGTTTTACTAATCTAATTTTTGAAATTTATTGAAAATCAATCCAACATAACAAACACTTTAATACACTATACTCCTTACATTAATACACTAAACATATTCCCTTGAAAATCAACCTCAATCCTCAATTAAACCAATAAAATAAAAAGAGCCAGAGATGATCATCCACCTTATAAAATGCCTTAAGCAATAAAGTTCCATATTGTTATGAAGTATGAACGCACTCTTGTCCTGCTACGGTGTTGACGCAGGGTTCTTATCCACACGATTTCATCAACTGTCGTGATAAAACCCTAAAGATCTACGACTCACTTGTTTATGGTTTTTTCTCTATTCGTTGCAATTGACCATGTCGACTACTTTATTGTCCGACCATTTCATTCTTTGCTACGAGACTCTGCAAGTATTTTGTTTTCGTTACTCTCTTGACAATACGTTGCACGTATTAAAAGAGAACTTTCGATAATAGTTCTATCTCCAAAAACTTCATTTCCCTAAGGTAACGATTTTTATTCTCGAGAGAGAGAGGGATTCTTATTTGCATTCAATTGATATCATACTTCTTTATTATTTACTCTTTCTCATTCAATTTTATTGGCTTCCTCATCGTATCACAAGCACTTTCAGGGTATTTATTCCTAGTCATGGGTTCCTTACAAAGTCCAAGTCAGCCCTCATGTAATTTGTAAAAATTGTTACGAGTTTTCTTTCCAAAGAAATGTAACTGCAAGTTCAGTAGTTTCTCTTTAAAGACGGGTAAGCATTCCTACTACAGTTCATAATATTTTTACCGTTACTAATATCGTGCACGGGTCAGTAGATTCTTTTTAAACCGTAGAACTCTTCCTTTGAGTAGATATCCCAATTACCTCTGCATTAGTTTTTTTCACTGGCTTCCATCAATGTTTACACTTCGGACGTTATTATCTCTCTTTAGTTATGCCTACAGATAACAATTTCATCCGTTTAGCCTTCCGTCTTTTTCTTATTTTACTAATCCTGATAGTTGTTATTAACATATTAGGTTTTTCACTTGCTTCCATGAATGTTTACACTTCCGGCGCTATTATCTCTTTTGAGTTATGGCTTATTTCTGTACATATGACAAATTCATCATTTTATCTTTGTGTGCGTTTCTTATTTTACGAATCCTTGTACTCGTTACTTGTTAAGGATAATAACCCAATCTATATCTTTCTCTAATTAATGACAATTTCTATTTATAATATTAATATTATATTTTTAGGTGATTTATATTATTTTGTAACAAATTGTGGGTAAGAATTTTTTTTTTAAAAAGAGATTCTGCCTAGTAAAATAATTTCAATCATTTATATTGATATATTTTTAAATTTATTTATTATAGGTATTTTAAATTTAATTTATTACAATAATTTCTATAGAATTAAATAAATATGTTTTTAGGATTAATCACATCATTATTATTTGGTATACTTTTCTAATTAACTATTGTGTTTCATGCTCATAGGTGTGGATAAGTAAGTTCCTATTTAAAAAAATTTCCTTAGAAGATTTTATTCTTATTAGTCCCACAATTAATATTAATTTAATACAAATTTTCCTTAGAGTAATTCTAACCCTAGATAATTGCAGTCCTATTTAACAAAAAAATTATTAGTTTAATCTCTATTGTGTTAGATGTAACCTTATAATTATTATTATAATCTTACAATTAATTTAACAAAATAATCCTTACATAATTAGTTTATTTTTAAACAAAAATGGCTTTCTGATTAATCACATCATAATTATTTGGTCTAGGCTCTGAAGAAACTAATGTGATTCATGAAAGAGTGTACTATCAAAGATTAGAATTACTCTAAAGAAAACTTTTCTTAAAAGACTAATTTATATTAATTAATTGTAAGATTTATAAGAATAAACTGAGAAATGTACTTCTCAATAGTTAGAAATACTCTTTAAAAAAAAACTTTTATTAAAAGGCTAATTAATATTAATGATGAGATTAATAAGAATAAATTCCTCTTATAATTATTACACAGTCTTAAAAACTCTATCTTTTCATGGATTCATTTTATCTATAATTTTTTCTATAATCTTTGTATCTTATTTTAAAAATTTTATATATATATATATATATATGAGAATCCTTTCTTATTTTACATTCTTTATATTAACAGATTAATAGAGTATTCTACCTAAAAAAACACATATATATAACATTAAAATTCCTTTCGCTTTACTTTTAAAATTTATCATTTTTAATACACCATTTCAGTTTTAGATAATTACTTGTTACAATTAAATTTTGAAAATTTTCCCTTGGAAATGGAGTCGTCAGATTTTACTGCTCAGTGAAGAAAGAAACCTCGTCATGGAGAAATTTATATAAACAGATTAGTAAAATATTCTACTTACAAAAGACTTTTATAAAATTTAATTCTTTTAATACACCATTTCCGTTTCAGATAATTACTTGCTACAATTAAATTTTGAAACTTTTCCCTTGGAAAGGAAGTCCTGAGATTTTACTGCTCAGGGAAGAAAGAAACCTGCTCATGGCGAAAATGGTTTCTTTCTTCCAGGTTGAGTGAACCTCTCGACATGTGAGTGACTATTTTATCAACGAAAAATGCAAGGTATTTTTATCTCGTCTTTCAATTCGTAGTGTGTTTCTTAGTATATTACTTCCATAATGGAAAACTTTAAATCTACAGGGCTGGTGTGCCTAACGATGTTTTTAATTTACTTACACATTTTGCGGAAGACTCAAGTTATTGTAGTTGTTGTTTACTAGTAATGTGGTCATATTTGTGACATCACTGCTGAGTAGTTTTTATATATATATATATATATTCAACACTTAACATATCTAATCAAATAAATATTTTTGCTTTTCTTATATTATGTGTTTTTATTAATATGGTTTATTTAAAAGAGTTTTTATGTTTATTTTAAAAGTTATTGGTCATATTCCCCGGATGCAGGTGAAAGGCAGGAGTAAATGGCAGCTGTGGTGCTGCGTGGCAAGTCACATGGGCAGGTGTCAGCCCGGACAAGCCACCGCACCCCAACATACCCGAACCATAAATGCGCAGCATTCTTCCATCTAGGCGCAAGTCCGCTCGGCCTTCAGTGAAGTTATGGCGATACAGACAGTCCTGGGGAAGATGGCCAGTACTCAGACGCCATTAAATGCTCCACCAGATCAGACTCTCATGGCGGTCCATAAGAAGGTGGCTCCCCCGCATTATGCTCCGAGACATAAGCAGAATTTGAGAAATCCTGAGCATTCTCTGGCCGAGTGGAGAATTTCTGCAGAGGTGCAGGTGAGGGTTTCAGGCATGTCTGGAGAGAGCAGAGGGCCGAGGGGCAGGGGAGGGGCACGGGGTCGCCCTCCAACACAGAGGAAAGCCACTCCACCTGCTTCCTCAGAGGATGTCCCTTGGGTTCATGGAGGACACCTGCATCAGTCCATTATTCGGCAATTCAGCCAGGAACCACGGGATTGTGGGCACTCGGAGCACCCTGCGATTCGATATCGCATACCCTGCACATTTGCGGACAATACATTGATTGTCTCTGTCACCGTGGAGCATTGCAGTGATGCTCGCCGGCCACGGGATGGTCTCACGGGGCCAAGGCTGGACATGGAGGTGCCCAAGGTGGATTTTCGGCACCCTCTTCAGACAAAGGAAGCCAGTACCTCGATGATTCAGCCTGCCAGGATGCCGGAAGGAGGAATTCAACCAGTTTTGAAGGACAGCAACAAAGAACCTCAGCCAGCGACGGAGGACGAGCCTTATGAGACGGACGAAGATTAACGACACTGCCCTTCGGTTCTCTGTTCATCCCTTCTTTTTCCTTGTGTCAGCATATCTGCTGTCTAGGTGTCTGTATCTCTGCAAGTTCAGGAGTCAATGTGTCAACGTGCTGGTTAGGCATCAGGCGTCAAAGGGTCGGTATATCTGTAGTCCACGTGTCTGTACATCTGTCTGTAATGCCACTGTGTCAATGAGTCTGTTTGTCAATGAGTTTGTAATGCCACTATGTCCAATGTGTTGGCTGAAATGCCACTGTGTCGGTTTAATGTAGTCTCGGCAAGCTGGTCAGAATGGACAATTCCATAGACACTCTTGAGAATTCTCCACGGAGATTCCAGGCCTCGGCCTGGTGTAATTTTGAATGTAATGTTACAGTTTTTGTAATATAATTAGATTAGTTTTACGGAGAAAAAAAAAAAAAAGTTATTGGTCATATATCATCTAATTAGTCTATTTACTTTTATTAGTATTGTAGTAAATATTTCTTCTATAAAATTAAAATTTCTTTAGTGATAATGAGATTAATTGTTCTTATAATAAATCAAACCAATAAGGTTGTACTATGTTCTTATAAATTTTTTGCTCTCAATTTTTTTTCTTTCTTTTGTATTGGAATTTATTCTGCAATATGCACGGTCACTTCATATTTATAAACTTCTATGTGTAAGATCATTGTATCAATACTTTTTATTTCCCTAAGATCTTCTTCATATTTATTAAGAATATATATCTCAAATATTTTAACTATACAACATAACTTTATACATAGGTTTTCATATTTTTCTTGAATTGCATATAAAATTCCTATGAAAAATAACAAATAATGAGTTAAATTTCAATATATTCTACTCTTTTCTAATAGAATTCATATTATCAAAAGTTAGAATTTTCTCTCTACAATTAGATGGATAACATAACATCAACACAAAAAAATTTGTTCTCTTCAAACAACTTTTACATTATTAAACTTTTTGAATGAGAGTTGATCTTCTAACTTCTGAAATAACTAAATTCCTTTTGTAAATGCACAAATAATTTCAAAGTAAGAATGTTATAGTGTGAGGAATAAATTTATGAGTTCCCTCCAAACAATACTTTTGTTCTCAAAACTTATATAAAATTACAAAACTCATCTCAAAACATAAAAAAAAGTTACAAACCTCATTTTCTAAAGAAAATGAAGAGTTGGGATACCAACTTGATAAATTCCAGAAAAGTATAACTGAATTCATTAGGTCCTCCAAACCATGATATATTTTCCAATAAGGAGTCCCACTAAGAACTAAGACTACAAGTCCACTAATTTTTTTTCTTTGGCTCTCAAGATTTTAAAACTATGTGAATTCTTTGGCCACCAAGGTGACAAAATAGATTACTCTCCTACCAAATTGATTGGTAGTTGGTAACTACCTCCACCTCACCCCAACAAATGTCCACCTCACCCCAATAGGTGGCATGTAGTTATTGGCTCATTTATGAAGTCCATTTCCCCTCTCTCAAAGAAAACTTAGTGTCTTTGATGGAAGTTAATGATGAGTTACTTCCATGATCATTCATAACTTAATCATTTAGATTAAATGCTTAGGACTTAACTAGTGGTAATTAATAACAATAATTCACTTGGAGACTTAACTCTTTGAGTCAATTATAACTTCAATATCACTTTTCTAGATATTTATTTCAACAATAACATCATAATGAAAATTTTATATTTAATAATTTATTAATAATACAATACTAATAAAATAATGTCCAAATAGATTTTCCAATCAAAAGAAACATCCAAACTTGACTATATACCAGATTTAAGTTATAATTCTAAGATAGGAGATATCACATCCTTATTCTCTTGAATTTGACACTTTCCCAATGTCATTTGTACCCAACCCATTTCCAAATTCTTATCAAAACTTACACTCAAAGTTCACCAACTAGTTAATCAATATTCATTTTTTTTTAATATTTAATGAAAGAGAAAGTTGATAAACTAATGGTATAATCCATGCTAACACTTCTAAAGGTACACACAATCTATGTGATAGTTTGGGACAATTGTAAATTTCAGTATGATCTTTTTTTTATTTTACTTTCAATTATATATAATCACCAATATTAAATTCTTTTAGATCTCTTTTCTAATCTACCTAATTTCTATTAAATTCTTTTTCATCTCTTTTCTAATCTACCTAATTTCTTCTAGCCATATTGAATTTTCTTTTAAGTTCTCGTGCATAATTATCTTTTCCATCTCTCTTTAACATATCTATACCTCGCATCCATTTGTCTTTAATATGGTTCAAACTCAAAGGTATTTTAGATCTCCTACCATACACCACTTCAAAAGCACTCATTTTTAATGAAGTGAGATATTTATTCTGGTTCATAAGCAAATATTGATTATTTATTTAAAGAAAAGTCACTATCTACTTTATTTGATAAATCATATTTATGAATTTTCTCTTTAGTTGTATAATTCCTTTCTAACTTTTGATAGCATTTGACAAGAAAAATATTTTTGGGTGATCTACATTTTATACTACCTCTTCTAGATTATTCTAATAGGAATGGATGATTTTTCCATTTTCACCTCAAAAGGGCTTCTCTAACACATGAATTTTAAAATATGTATTGTTTATTTGACTTTTTGAACAAGGTGAAGGTTTTTTCACATTGGTCTTTCTATCTAAAAGGGACATCTTTGTCTAGTAGTAGTAGTCCACATGATAGTTTATTTATGGAGTATTAACACAATTTGTAGCAATAAAATCCATGACATATGCATACATTGTCCTAAGTTGAATTTACAAATAGATTAAGTTCAAAAGTTCTCTTTACCTTAGCTAGATCCACCCTTCTACAATAGTGTGGTAATAATGTGGTCAATCAATTTCGTCCAGTGACTCGTAAACATCCATTTTAGATTAATGCATTAACCCGAATTGTTGAATATGATGATCACGAGTTGAATATATAAACCCAATCATCCAAATCAATATTTATGAGTATCTAACAATATGGGTCACATTTCAAATGGGAGTTACAAGACATCAATCCATCTAATGACATAATGTTATAGTTAAATGCTCATCATTTGAGCTCAAGCTCTATTTTCACTCATGAACTTTATTATGTTTAGCTGAATTATAGCAAGAAAAAACATTTCTTCAAGAGTAAATTGTCTCTCATGTTACATGCTCCAAGAATTATCTAAAGGTGGTAGAAAAAAGGTCTAGGGTTCCTAAATGTAACTTTATTCAACTTCCTATAATCAATTGAAGATTCCCAATTTTATATTCTTATTTTAAAATAAAAGAATCAAACATGTCCATTGATTAATCTCTATGGAACAATGTAAATAATTCCTAACTACCAATTTCATATTTATCCTACTCCTTTCAATTTTGTAATTACAAATTTGAGTACATGACCTATATATTTTGCATCAAGTAAAAGATCAAAATGTAGCTCACTCATAATTTTTAAGGAATTTCTTTGATATCCCTACATGACTAGACAAAAAATTTAGTACACTCCCAAAATAGTGCATGGGAATGCCGATTTTTGTAGGCATATAATCAATTAGCACCATTAGTGATTTTGTTTCTTCTACTTAGTTACCAATATAAACAACCATGGAGGCATTCCTAAGATTTGAATTTTTTTTTTAATAATAAATCATCATTCATTTCTTTGTTATGTACATTTAACCAAGAATGATCCTCTCCTACTTCTGAGTAGTCACCTCTGTAAAAATATGTAATTAGTATTTTTTTTTCTAAGTAAGTTTAATCTATTAATATGATACAAAAAGGAATTACAGTGAGGCTCGACCTTAGAGGATCTAAGTATCATTCATCACACAGTCAGAATATCTAGCTTTGATTGCCCCAATAGAGGGTAAACCAGTGCAAGAAAGCACAAGTCCAAAAAAGGAAAAAGTAGCCATCGCAGGGGTTTCCAGTTTGATCACAAAACAACAAAAAAAATTTTGGAAACAAACTAACATAACCATAGTCCCAACGTGGAAACAAACTAAGATAACCATAACTACTTAGTCAACAAGACGAAACATCCACCTCGCAATCTCGACACCTGGCTGTCAATCGTCCAGGGCTGGTTCTTCCACAATCGGACACACCCAATTATCTGGATCGTCATCCTCATCCAAAGTGCCATGGCCAGGTTCTGGATGGTCTCCCTCTATGCTGCATGCACCCACACGTGTTCCTAACATGTCTCCACGGTGACTACCTGATGCCTGTGCATTACTAAGCTTACCCTCCTCGACATTCTCACTGTCAGCCACTGCTTTACTAGGCAGGGTGACTCTATCTTCATCTACTCGCTGATCACGAGTGTTGCCTCGGCTCCTGCTTCTTGGTTCTGCTCTGCTCGGCTCATCAGTGTGTTCAACCAGATGAGCTAGCCACTCAATTTCTTCCGTAAAAGTAATTGAAATGGTGGCTACGATTACTGGGAAATTTAGGGAGCTACGAAATCTAAATTGTGTGGTATGGGGAACACGATGCAGAGGTAGGGGGAAATTAGCAGTGCGAACCGCCGCATCTCCTCTTCCTATGCCATGGAGCCAGGTACTTCCTCTTCCACTACGGGTGTTTAGGTAACGCCTAGTGAAACTAGGCGGATTTGGGTTATCGGTTGAGGAAATAGGGGAAATCGAGTTGGTGTTGGGCATTGCAGGAGAGCGTGAGCTATCACCTCTAGTGCCACCTCTCCTACTTCACATATGGTGGCAGACCATGTTGGGGTTGAAAGTAGGGGTGATAGTAGAAGGGATGGTGGAGGAATTGACAAAGGAGCGATGTGGGGAATTGACAGAGGAAGTGTCGACCTCGGCTAGGTTGCAGAGGCAGGAGTGGGAATGGTGGAATCCGTTGCCCAGGTCAATGCAATTTAACAACCAGCATCAACTACCTGTTATAGTTCACAGATTAGGCTCTCCATCCTGCGGAGGACAAACACAATGAATCAAGGGGGAGGAATTATAAAGTAGTTTTCAGGCTCCATTGTTATGTGTGACTTGGTTCTATCTAAGCCTATACATTCATTAAATGGCGCTTGTAAGGCACCTTGAATGTAATTCAAATTGGCATGGGGGGAGTTGCAGGGGGCCATGTGGCGAGCACGTTCGCCACCCTATCATCTTACCATTTTAATGACTTGGGTAATCACCCACATCCGGGTGCATTTCTTCTTCTTGTACCATTTCAATCTGCACCAATTCATTGTGTTCCTGTATCTGAAGAGTAGTGCCCATAGTATTAAGTGAGCCTGCATGAAAGGTCCTTCCACTGTCTACCCTAATGTTAGCTAGAACATCTGCTACTTTGTTTACATCCATACTAGAGTGTTTAAGGTTTACAGCTCTGTGGGTTGAGAGCCATTATTCAATGAGCTCTAGTCATTCTTCCAGTCTCCAACTACTTCCAACCTTGTATGAGGGCGTCCCTTGTAGGATCTTATTAACCATGTTGATGAGAATCTGAGAATCCCCTTCAATTATAAGCGGGAATAAATCGTGGATTTGTGCAAGGAGAAGCCCCTACCATATCCCTTCTAATTCCACTAAATTATTTGTATCCCAACCAATTGAGCCAAGTCAGTTAGAAGCAGAATGCCCTTGTGATCCCTGAAGACTCCTCCATATCCTGCTTTTCCTGGATTACCTTTATACGCTCCGTCAAAGTTGAGTTGTATCATATGCTAGGGCGGAGGGGTCCATCTGTCTACTATCTTTCCTTGTGAGGAAGTTTTACCCTGAATTTATTGCATACGATTCCACTAAGGTTCCAGTTTGCCCAGATAGTCTGTTCCTGTGGAATGGTAGGATAATCTTCTTCAGACAAAGTTTGAAGCATCAAGGTTTCTCAAAGGTTTTGACCTATATTATTCCATAGGACATCTAAAGGGGAGGATTGGTCCTTGAAGATTCGTCGATTCCTTTCTTTCCAAATAGTCCACATGAGGAGTCCTCGGATAAGTTTCCATAAAGCATTTAACAGCTTGCTTTTGTAAGGACTGTTTTCCCAAGTGCGTATAGTGTTAGAGACATCCTGCTTAAATCGTCCATGTTTTTGGCATCTGAAGCTAACTTTTTCCCATATTCCATTCGCCAATGGACAAGAATTTATTAGGTGTTCAGTGGTTTCTTCCGCCTGATTGTAGTTGGGACACATAGAAGGCCCATGAAAGCTTCTTTTCCATAGGTTGTCCCAAGTGAGAATTTTATTTTTGCATAGGAGCCAAAGGAAAGTGGAAACTTTTGGCCAAATGGTGGGGGCCCATACCTTGTTCCATAGTGGGTCTTTGACTATTTGATTTCTTATTGTTAAATTGTAAGATTCTTGTGTAGTGAAGGTTCCTTTCGCCTCATAATCCCATATGATTTTATCCCTCTTATCAGAGTAGCGAATTTTCTTGTTTGAATGCTCTATTTCGAGATTATCCTTGGTGAGTTGAGTACCTTGCCTGATGATGTGGTCTGAGTTCATCCATTGCCTATATCCTTGAGCATGGGTAGGCTTCCAGTATTGATTTACCTTTGCCATTAGTTGCCCTTCCGAGTCCTGTATTTGTTGAGGTTCGACCAAGTCCTTCAACTTAGGTCTTTGCTGCCAAGAATCTTCCCAGAACCGCGCATTATTACCATTCCTAATTTCCCAGAAGCTGTGTTGTTGAATTAAATCCTTGTGTTGTTTAGCTACATTCCAGATGAGAGACCCTAATCCAACTTCTATGAGTCCGATTAAATCATCAACTAGTTTATTATTGGCGTATTTTGCTGTCCAAAGGATAGCCCATAGTGTATGTGGCTCCGAGATCCATTTCCACGAGATGCAGGCTCCCATGACTGCATTACTATGATGAGGATCACGAAGCCCAGTACCTTCGTATATTTTCGGGAGGCACAATGTATCCCATTTTAGTAAGGCCCATTTTCTCCTTTGGCCCGTGTTTCCCCACAAAAAATTTCTTTGAAGATTTCTAATTTCTTTGAGGACCCATTTTGGTGCTGCCAAAACTAAGAAAAGGTAGAGAGGCATGGATTGCAGCACAACTTTGATTAGGACTAGACGGCTTGCCATGTTTAGTTCTCGGTAAGTCCAGGAAGAGAGACGGGCTTCCAATTTTTCCAGGAGTAATTTCCAAGATGAGTGCTTTAAAGCGGAGTCTGTCATGGGACTACCCAGGCATTTGGAGGGAAGAGCAGCTATTGTAAAACCCAGGATTCGAGCAATTGAGGCTCGGTTGTAGCAGGGGTATGAAAGAAAAAGATCTGGGATTTGGTCTTGTTAATGCAAGCTCGAGAGGCATCTGAAAATTCAGACAAAACGGTTTTTAGTTTGAGATCTTCCTGGACAGAGGGATAACCAAACAACATATTATCGTCCATGAATTGTTGGTGGGTGAAGGCTGGGATGTTGGGAAAAGTAAGTCCTCTTAGTTGCTGGGTTTGAAGATCTTCCTTGATGCATCTTCCCAGTCCTTCTGCCATTATGACGAACAGAAAAGGGGAGAGGGGATCTCCTTGCTAGATGCCTCTGGAGGGGCGAAAGGGGGAGGAAGCGATCCCATTGATCAAAATGGAGAAGAATGAAGATGATATAAGACTCATGACCCATCTAACCAAGGGGGGAGAAACCAAAGGCTATCAACATTTTGTGAATATATTTCTAGCTTAAACTATCAAAAGCTTTGCAGAGGTCAATTTTTAGGAGCATACCTGCTTTTTTGGATTTCTTTAAGGAGTGTATAATCTCGTGAGTGAGAACTATTCCATTCGTGATTTGCCTTCCTTCCACATACCCTGATTACTCGAGTGATATGAGTAAAGGAAGCAAAGGTTTTAATCTGGAAGCAATAACTTTGGAGATGATTTTATATATGACATTACATATAGCAATGGGCCGGAATTTGTCCAGAGTATGAGAATGGTCTTCCTTGGGGATGAGAGCTATAAAGGTTGCATTCAGAAAGGGAAGTAGCCATCTATTAGTTTTGGATTCCTCAACAACTTGCCAAACCTCTTCTTTGATTAGATCCCAAAATTTGTGGAAGAAATTGGATGTAAAACCATCGGGGCGAGGCGCTTTTCCTTCTTTGAGATGTCGCATGACACTCTCCACTTCCTGTAAAGATATTGGCCTGAGGAGGAGGTGATTGTGTTCCTTAGTTATGATCTTTTGGATATTCTTAGTGATTGTCTCAATAACCTGGAGTCTATCTATCTGAGGTTCCTGGTGTACCTGCCTAAAATGAGTAAGGAACTCTTGTTTGATGTCCTCATGCTTTTCCAACAGATCCCCCTGTGGATTCTGAATATTGGTGATGTTGTTATGCATTCTTATTTTGATAGTAGTGTGATGGAAGAACTTTGTGTTTCTTTTGCGCTCTTTAAGCCATCTGATTCTTGACTTTTATTTCCAAATTATTTCTTCTTGTTTTTCTCTTTCAGATAGTTGTGTTTGTAGGTGTTTTTCCAGCTCCGAGTTTTCTTGAGACCATCCTTCTGTGATGATTCTCTACTGTAGTTGTTTCAATTCTTGATCTAGACCATCTTGTGCTTGGAAGATATTGCCAAAGATATTCTGATTCCATTGTTTAATGTTGCTCTTGAGATTTTTGAGTTTTTTCTGGAATTGATACATTTTTGTACCATCCGGGGTTTGAAGTTTTTTCAAACCGCATGAATTAGATTGTCAAAATCTAGGTGCATCATCCAGAAAGCCTCAAAGCGGAAAGCCCTTTGTGTGGTATTACCTGGCCTTTGCCATTGAAGTGCGACAGGCTAATGATCTGATCCTGAGATTGGTAAGATCGACACCCTAAAATCCCCACCTAGTTGGATTGCATTGTCTGATAGCACGAACCGATCTAATCGTGAGGCGATTTGATGTGCACCTACTCATTTGTTATTCCATGTGTATATACCATTTTTGGATGACATATCTATGAGATGGTTATCTTGAATGAAGTTTTTGAAGTGAATGCTTTTACTGTCCAATTTGGCCCTGTCCCCTCTTTTTTCTTCCAACCTTGTTATCATATTAAAGTCTCCTCGTGTGGTCCATATTGGATGTGTTCTTTCAGAGTCGATGAAAGCTAAGGTATTCAATATGTCTATCTTATTCATTGCTTCCTGGGGGAGTATACATTGGTTAGATGACCATGTACATTTGTCCCTTTAATATGGAAGGTTGCTTCTATAAAATTCTTACTCGCATGAATATTATCAAGTGTGATAGCTCGTTCATCCCAGATTATTTCTAGTCCTCCTGATGCATCGAAAGCATCCATCGCTACCGCTTTGCTGCCTGGACAAGCTTTTGCAAGCGTCTCGTTCAGTCTTGTAGAGTTACATTTGGTTTCTTGTATGAAAAAAATTGGGGTTTACAGAGTTGAATCATGTTTTTTATCAGTTTATATTTTCCGGGTCTCTTTAGCCCTGTGATATTCCATGAGATGAGCTTCATGATGCACTGCCAGGTAGGGGGTTGTAATACTTTGTAAGCTTGGAATATCTTCCTGATTCCACCAGAATTTCCCCAATACAGATAGTTCTTTGTAGATCGGTTTTCATACCTCTTTTTTTATTGTCTTTAGTAATATTTTTATCATCCATTGAAGCCCATGTTGGATGCCTAAAGATCTTTGCTGCTGTGCTCTGGAGAGGATGACTTCTAAGCTTTCTAGTATTCTCTCTCGGATTTTGTCATATTCTTTTTTCTTGCAAGCTTGCTCTAATCCCAGTATATCCAAATCTCCAATGTCTAAGCTCTTCGGCTCCTCTTCCATGTGTTGGGACTCACTTCATTCCTCTTCAATTTCCATTATAGTCATGGTTTCCTGTTGCACGCTATCAACCTCCATGCCTTGAGTATTCCATTTCGGGGAGAGACTAGGGATGGCAGAGTTAAGATTTGTCGATTGTACAGACTTTTGGGCAATCTTAGAGCTCGAGGGGGTGGAATGAGGAGTCATCTTGGGGATGTCTCTCATTAGTCATGGATTTCATAGGTATTTATTTCAGGCTGATTCAGGGTCTCAAAGCTATTGCTTGTGGAAGGCATTAAGGTATGAGCTATAGGATTTTTAAGGCTAGAAGAGGGTTCCTTATGATTCTTTTTATGGTTGGTGACCTTGGTAAAGCCATCTGAGTCAGATTTATCCACATTGGAAGGGATCGAGGTTTTCAGATTTGAAGGGAAGTATCGAAAGAGATGGCCAAGGGCATGGCATTTTTTGCATCAGAATGGAACATGCTCGTAATCTATTGATTGTATCCATTCAAAATCATCATGGTAAAGACTTACCACATCCGGGAGAGCTTTACTGAGATGCATGTAAACATAAATTTAGGCATAGGAGGTATATCGCGTGAGTTTCATCTCCTTTGCGATTTTAATGAACTCCCCTAAACCATATCTTGCAGCGAGTATTCATTCGAGTACTCCAAAGGGAGGGAATAAAGATGAATCCACACTGGTGCCCAGCTTAAATCCTCTTTGTCTCTATTGAATCTTTCAATCCAATCTCTGAGATATAAACCTCGTGCATTGAAGAAGTACGGTCCTCCATCAAGGACACTGTTTAGATCTTCTATACAGTTGAAAATCGTTGTAAAGAAGCCTTTAGGCCTGAGCTGCAAGGTAATGTTCCCTTTTGGTTTCCATTTGGATTCTATCCAGCCATGCAAAGCTTTCTCTCTGGGCCAAAAGCCTATAAACTTTCCAATCAACGCATGATCCTTCATGTACTAGATTTTAGTGTTGATCCGATGGCTTGGGAGCTCAATCTTAGTTCTTTAAGCTGTTACTGGCTTACTTGTGGCCAACGTCATCTTGGGAGCTTCCTTCTTGTTCGTATTGTCTCGCAAAGTTTTTGGATCTGGTTCAACATCTTCGTGACATCTTCAGCAACATTGGGGAGAGGTGACGTATCCTCCCTTGAGGGGCTTCCATTGCTTGTGAACTGATCCTTCTCATGTAGTGTTTGTATCTTTACTACTCAGCTAAGATAGAATACCGTGGTCTATGCAGGTATGCCATTTGCAGGTGTGACTCAAACCCTAGTAGTCCATGATCGCCTCGGGGAGTTCTTCCAGTAAGTTAATTCAATATGTAATTAGTATTAAGAGTTAATAAAATATTTATGATTTTCATTTTAGGTCCATAATGTATCTATGTATTCTTGAATTTTAAGCAAAACTTCATGTACATTTAAGTTCCTAATATTTGTGTCTTCAAACTTTCCAAGAATTTGGATCTATATATATATATATATCTTTCTCATCACATAATACCATTTCTAAGCAATACCAGTAAGGTATATTACATTATTTTGTAAATATATAAGATAAAACTAAAACCATTTCATGATGGAAATAGTTGAGACACCTCTCTTCTTCTATGATGCCACTCTTCCATGTATGTTATAGCTCTAAGATCTTCTGGAAACTTTATCTAGCTAAATATATACCTAGCCCTATATTCTAATATTTCATTATTAATCTAGCCTTTCCAATTATGTTAATTTTTTTTTGCATATCCACTTACCATTGCTATGTTTTAACTTTTTCTTATTTCCATTGTTATGCACTTTGGAATATCTTATAGAATGTTTATGCTATATTTTCTTGTGCTCAATCACATTTAGTCATCCATAAACATTAACATATTTCTTTCTCTTCTTTTACAAACAGTGTTAAATTTTAGTTTCAAATTATCTATAAAATAGTCTAGTGCTTATATGATTAATTCATTTCCATAAAAAAATCTTCATATCATACTTTCACTTTAATTTCTCCAAAGTCACTTAAATATTTTCTTGTGTATCAATTTTTTTTTTAATGATTCTTAAAGATTTGATATATTTCTTATCTATCATTCATTTGAAGCCTATTAAATGAACGATATGCTAGAAATGTCAAATAAAATATTGGTGATAATATGATATCAATACAGTGATATAATACAGTGATAATATGGTATCATTCATTTGAAGCTTATTTAGTTGGATACAAAAAACATTCCACACTAAGAAATCATGTTTATGGATAGAACTATATTCAAGAGACCATATCTAGTATTTAATTATCATGTTTATAACCATGTGAGTTTATATGATTTGATTTAGATTCTCAATAATATATTCATATTTACTTTTGATTTAGGTCTCATCCTCCTTTCTCGTACAATTAAATGATGTTTTCCATCGTTACATTGCTGGCACCTGACTATAATGTTATATCCATTATTTATCATTACACTGCTCGCACTTAACCATAATTTTATATCCATTATCTATCGTTACTAATGGCACATTACATGTTAGAAACTTGGGGTGGCTATTGTTATAAAATTCTCTGTTTAATTTTTGGACTTCCGTGTGGCATATTATAAAGATAAATTTGTGGATTGTTCTAATGTGTGAACGCATATATCAATGCAATCGACTGCCATACGCATCTAGGATCCACAAGCTAATGGTCTGGTTGAAGCCATCAACAAAGTCTTAGTCATCATGATCCAACGGATTATCGGGATTCATCGGTCGAACTGGCACAACATGTTATTCTCAGCGCTGTGGGCATACCGGACCTCAGTCAAAACATCAATAGGGTTCACTTCTTTCCAACTAGTTTATGGTTTGGAAGCTGTGTTACCTATTGAATGCGAAATCCCGTCATTGCGAATGGCCATCGAATTACTTCCAGCTACTTCCGAAGAGGAAAGATGTTTATTATACTTAGCTCAGCTAGATGAGAATCGCTGCGATGCTGCATTAGCGATCGAATCTCATGCCAAATGTATTAAGGCTCAGTATGATCGAAATGTAACCCCTCGAAAATTTTCGGAAGGAGATTTAGTCCTTTTGTATGATCAAGCAAATGATAAATTGGGCGCTGGAAAATTCGTGCCTATGTGGCGTGGTCCCTTTTTTGTCAAGCGAAAGCTAGCAAAAGGGGCCTATGAGTTGGTAGACTTTGATGGGGTCTCTTTAGGGAAACCCAGAAATGGTCTTTACCTGAAAAGATATTATTCTTAAAGTGAGTGTGGAGATTTTTAGTTAGGTTATTTTTTCTTCTAGCTGGTGTGTTTTAGATTAAAGTGTGCTTAGCTTAGAGATTGAGTTTTCCGTCGTTATTCCTGCTTATCTTGGTTTTACATTTGATGTCGCAGATGTCGATGCCTCTTCAAACATATATTGGTTACGCTGATGGCGCTTGTCGTAGTACACGGCATATTTCTTCTGCAGCTTGGGTTATCGATTCACCCTCTGATGAGTTGGTATCTATGCATGGGGTAAGCCTCGGTCAAACAACAAACAACATTGCAGAGTATAGTGCAGTGGTGGAATTATTATCTGAATCTATTTCGTTTGGGATTCAGAGTTTGATAGTGATGTTAGATTCTGAACTCGTTGTATTACAACTTAATAGAGTATACGCCATTAGAAATCCAGTTTTATTAAGATTATTTTTGAGAGTGCGTCTCTTGGAACGTAAATTTGATTATATTGAATATCAGCATATTCCAAGATCTTTAAATACATTAGCAGATGTAATTGCCTTCTCAAGTGTTAAGTAGACATGTGCGATAATCATACAAGTAAATTTAAAAACATTCCATAACATGTTTAACAAGACAAACTAGTAATAACGATATCATATATATATAGGAGCGTGTCAAAAAATACATCGTCCTCGATCATAGGTTGAAAAACACCTTATGATCGGCAAAAATGATAGGTACAAAAAGTAAAATGTCACATGTGACTACATAAGCGATCATACCATCATTGGTGATGATCTCGATACGAAACCACTACACGGGCCACCTTACAAAGGAACCTCCTAAAAGGTCTGGGGACTCCAATCACATAGCGTTGAAGCCGACGAGGGATGTCGTCTATGCTAGTCTCGGGAATGTCCCCTGTCAAGCGCTCTAGGTGACTCTCCAACTCGGCCAAGGTCTCTGCTGATTCATCCTGTGGGGCTGCAGCTAGCGCAATTGTTTGCTTTCTCTCGAAAGGTCGGAGAGCGGCTGGTCGTTGTGGACCCACATCTGCATTTTAAAAAAATTATTACTATCAATTTTGAGACAATATAAAATTAAAAAAAATTAACATTAGGAAAGTGTTGAAAATGATTACCTGAGTCGTCCCACTGCTCTCCTAGAGGAAGAGCCATGTCTGGGTCTCCATGAAAGTCAATCCCAGCATAAGGAAAGTCCTAGATAGAGAAAACCTGATGCTCCAACCATTGGAAAAACTGAGGTTTGAACCGGATGACCTCAGTCCCCTCGTTAGGATGACGGGCCATGACTGCGACCCATCGCATCAGTCTGGGCTCTCGAAGATGCCCAACTCCAACTGTAAGGTGCTGCGAGATGAGCATAGGAATCCTCTCCAGGCCAAATCTCACGACTAAAGCTCCATAACCAAAAGTCTTCAGTCGTTCGTTCTTGGCCTTGGTCAATTGGCCCTTCACATTGGCCAACACAGCATCGCACCAGTTGAAGACGGTGCCCTGAAAGCAATCGACTTCCATACGCATCTAGGATCCGGTGGCAATATGTAACGCGACAGCCCCGCAAAGTCTAGTAACAGTGAATGCAATCACCTTGAGCTCAGGAAGGGATATGGTCTTTATGTCTATCCCTTTGTCTCTAGACCGGCTATTGCAGTACTCTAATCGGAGACTATCGACGGACTAGCCACCCGCCCTAGCCCCGAACAGGGTCAAGTCAACGCCTCTCTTAGGAAAACCAGTCAAAAAGTATATATCCGCCGGCTCAATCTCGAGCTGGTGGCCACCAATGAAGAAACACGGGTCCTGGACGTTCCACCTATCAACCATCCACTACAAAAAATCCACCTGATCCCTCATGCCAGGAATGGCCCAGTATTTGTACAGTCCGCACGCCCTCAATGCATCAAGCGAAGGTTGATGATTCCATGCGGCAGCATCCACATCCTCATGCTCTCATTCATGCCAATCTAGCATGGTGTACTACCTACATCAAACCAAAAGATCAATTAGAATGCTAGAATTGTTTTTCTTTGGTCTATTTTTGAGAGTTTTTGGGTTAAAAAACCCTCGCGGCAGGTTTCGCACCCTTCCTGTTGGACATAGTGCGTGGGACTGCACTTTGTCCACATGGAAGGTGCGGACCCCGAGCTTTTTCCCAATGGAGAAAAAGTCGGGTTCCGCAGGTTCGCAGTGGTGAGCCTGCGTACCCCGAGCACGGGTTTTTCGCCCAAAAACCCTCCTAAAAAACAAAATAAAAGACCAAATTGAAAAAATAAACGGTTAAAAAACAAGAGGAGGATGATGTGGATTACCTGGTGAAGACGGCGTCCGATTTCGACGGTTGTATTTTCCGCAAACCTCTCGGGAAGTTTTCAAAGCAAAAGCACTATTTCCTCACCCAAATCACAAATGGTAAAAATGAATGGTAAAACCCCCTTTTTATAAGTTTTTTGAGTAGATAAATTTCAAATTTGTTTATGTTTCACTTTAAAAAAGGTATTATTACGACATTTTTATCTCTTTCAAGCAGGTATGAGTAATGTTTGTGTTTTTGTGCAAGATAACAGGATTATTCAGGCGAAATCTATCATTTTCAACCATAGTCACCTTTTAAGCCCTTTTCTGAATCCTAAAACATGAAAAGATTGCCGAGTTTTTCTTTTAAACTCGTTAAAACGGAATTAAAAGACGGTCGATTTATAGCTCTTTTCCGACCGCAAAAACATAAAAAGATTGCCGGATTTTTGTCGTTTCAAATTCGATATTGGTTATAAAACGACGTGTCCTTGGTTGCTTTTTTACTTTTT
>APFE030655192.1:292762-309491 GCA_000404065.3 Pinus taeda
TGATCTCATATATATATTTTGCATTGAATGTTTTTACAGGTTCCAACTGGGCTCTCCGCAAGATGATCCTCGAAATGAGAAAGCACTTCACTCTTCCTATATGATAAATGAAAAAATCCTCATATACTACAGACTTCGCACTTTAGGGGAAAATCTGTTACACAAAAATATCGTCACCTTGATTATTTGCAGTCAGTGTAGGTCTATCACCACCTATACCAGCTTCCTAAGCAAGTCTCAAACCTCATCTCTTCAAAACAAGCTTTAGAAATGAGAGAAAGACATCAAAAAAGCAATGTAACTGTGGTTCCACACTTTCTCTCACTTTTGCCTGCGGGCCCGCACCTTCTGTTTAGGATATCTGCGTACTTATATGCTCTGTATGCAAAGGGGAGGGTGCGTACCCCTGTAAAAGTCAAAAGGCGCAATCTTTATCTTAAAAAACTCATCTTGGGTTAATTCTAGAGTTTTCTAGAAGCATTTGTTACGTGGATTGTTCGCTCCAAGTGGTTCATGCATCCCATGAGAGGAGAGAACTAATCCCTTGTTGAGAGGAGCTATCCCTTTGAAGGAGGACTCTATCCCTTTGAAGGAGGAGCTGGTAACTGATCTCCATTGCACTATAAATTGAGGCATTGGGTCAGTGGCTGGGGAGGTTAGAAGCTGAACTTTTGAGGGTAAATGCTAGTGAAATCAAGACTTCCTATTTGAGCTTAAGAGGAGAGATCACATACCTTTTTGGCTTCATTGGGGAGTGAGTGAAGCTTGTCAAAGTAGAGGAGACTTCTTGTTGGACCCTGGGAGGAGCTTGTACAGCGTCAAGGCAAAGGTTGTAAGGTTCTTCTCCTTTTGAATTAATACAATCAAGCTCATTTTTCTCAACAAGTATCTCATGTTATTTGTTTCATGGACTCCTTGACTTTCATGTTAAATATGTTTTATAATATTGGATATTCAGGTGCTATTTAATCGTTTGCCTTGTTTGTGCTTGCAGGTTTGCGACAAAGGAACTTACTTGGATCAAAGGAGCGAAGGCATCTCCAAACTTGCGTTGGACATGAGGTAGGCCTTAAAACACATTTGTTTGCCATTATTTATAAAGCGCATTTAGAGAAAGATAGTGTCTGGTTGGTTTGTTTGTCATTAAGTCTTCATTAGATTCTAGGAAGGTCTATCTTGTCCGCAAGATCG
The DNA here is from genome assembly GCA_000404065.3 of Pinus taeda. Taxonomy (NCBI): domain Eukaryota; kingdom Viridiplantae; phylum Streptophyta; class Pinopsida; order Pinales; family Pinaceae; genus Pinus; species Pinus taeda. The sequence continues at coordinate 293,954 of APFE030655192.1, forward strand.
ACTCATTCCGCATGACAAAGGAATACATGCATTATCACAATCCCTCCTACGATGCATGCAAAACAAGATCAAGCACCAGTCATGCATGAAGTTACACCATTGCTTGAAGGTTAACAAATGCAATGGTAATTACCCGGATGCGGGTGCCAGCATGACAAACAGAGGCCATGTGCCGGCCACGAGGAGCGTACAGCGAGCCGGCGTCTTGGAGATGTGAAATGAAGTTTATCAATGCGGAATTGAATGGCATTCAATGCCATTTACGCCAGTTGCTGTCCCAAGGGATTATCGAAAGGTATAGCAGAATGAACACCAGAATGTTCGAGGAGGAATGCATGTCTGTACAGGCGCGGAATTGCAGCACAACTGTGCAAGAGAATGTTGGTCTGGTGAGGAAGGAGGGAGGTGCTGGAGAGAGTAATCCTCTGCGCAAAGCCAGGCACTGTGCAGGGACAAAGACCCATTGTCGGCATTTTGGGAAGATCGTAGTCGGGGTTAAACAGCGGCACAGCTCCTTACAGGCACTGCATCGAGGAAACCTTCTCTCTGCAGCGAGAATCTTTAAATTCCCCACGGCTGAGGTGAACAGGGAAGAGATAGCGGTTAAGGGTAAGCAGTTGGAGGAAACGGCGCATCATATGCCTAACATGGCTCCTCGTCAACGCGCCACTCCCCGCCGTGGGCGGAGTTATGGACAGAGGGGACAATCCGGAGGCAGGGGAATTCAAAGCCCGCGGCGTGTCTCCCCGCTTGCTTGCGCCTCGCCAAGTTCACTTGGGTCTGAGGATTTTGGGAATGCCATTAGCAACACTGTGCAATCGGCAAAGTTTAAATACAAACGCCGAACCAACAGGCCCATCATCTCAGCGTTGATTACAGTCATCTTCACTGAAGAAGATGAAGAGGAAGATAGTGGGGAGGAATCAGATGAAAAGGAGCCCAGTTCGGATAATTCCTCTCAGAGGAGGGGAAAGGAAGATAGCTCATACATCCCCTCCTCTCAGAGTAGGCTTGAAGAGGATAGTACCTGTGTTCACTCGGAAGAGAAGAATGAGGTTCTAAAAGAAATTGGTAGCATAATGGCTAAGGATACTACAAATAAGGCTCAGCAATCGTCTGAGGGTCCCTAGGCAATGGAAGTTTCCAGGAAGGGCAAGGAGCCGGAAGTCTTCTTTGGAAATGTCATGTACCTGAAGCTCCCGCCAGGAATTCATCGACCTGAAGACATCCTGGATGGTATGGAGGTGACTTGGGAGCCTGATCCGGAACGGGAAGCAGCAGAATGGGAGGCTGCAAAACGGGAAGCTGCGGACCGTGCGGAATGCTCCAAAAAACTCGACTGATGTTCACTGCCTGGCAGGTAAGGTCTGAGACTCCGGGTCTGGGGATTCTGCATATGTTTTTTGCTATGTTTTCGCTACAAAGTGTTCTGTTCGGGATCAGCTACCTGTGTTTAGCAACCATGGCGACGTGTTCTCCGGCTAGCGCTTTTCCTAAACAAGCAGGCACCTGTGCTCGGCTCATTTTGAAAATGCTCTATTTTTTGGCAAAATTCCAAGCATGTAATGTATCAATCTTTAGCTTGGAAATGTCTTTTTTGCTGATAGCTTTCATGTAATAGTCTTTCACTGTTTTGATAAGCTTAAGTGCTGCTATCATGTTCCTCTATCTCAGCAGGAAAGATCTTTTGTTGAAAAACTTTGACAGAGAGTTGTTTAATCACTCTCAGAGGTTAAAACCTCTTGTACATAGTTTTTCAATTTTCTTAATATAATTAGTTTAGCATTTGCCCAGAAAAAAAAAAAAAACAAATGCAATGGTAATTTTTAATTCATTCCATCATGGTGGAAGCATCTTTGCAGTTTTTTGGTTTTAGTTTTATTATAATATTTTATGTTTGTTTCTACCTCATTATAAAAAAAAATTATTTCATTAATGAGTGTTCAAGTTTATTTATTTCCCAATATATTACACCCATGTGAGTGATCAATATATGAGTGCATTTATATTTATTCTTTTATTTTTTTTAATTGTGGAACAAATGCAATAATGTGTTATTTTCTATAAAGCCTCACAAGCTTTCTCAATCCAAGATAATGTACTAACATGCACCAATAGATCACTAGAAGTCACAATGCAAGCATGGTAGATTCCCATATAAATATAAGGAATTACATTGTGAGTATGGTAGATTAACATGTAAATGTAGCATCTACAACAACTCTTGGAATTTTGGAGTGGGTACTCCTACAATATGAGAAAGAAACCACATGGTCACTCTCAACCCTAGGTATAACATTTTCAACGAGGTGACAAAAAATATTCTCATCAAGTGGGCAAGGAGGTTGGATAGAAGTAGAAGCATGGCATAGTAAGCCTTAAACCCTTGCCACGAGGACCTCCTACATATGTCAATAATGGCTAGGAGAAGCTAGTGGAAGAAGATCCCTAAGTGATTGGATGGAGAGTTACCCCTGACCCCATGATAAACTATAACTAGCTATTGTTAATGACTCGGTATTGTGCCTTGTGGTTCTTGGAATATAGCGGCTCTTTGTATTCGGTTTTTTTTTGGCATAATCCAAATCACATTTATGAGTTTTTGCTACTTCTTATGGTTGCTTCACACATAGAGTGCCTATTTGATATATCCATTGTGTTTTTTGTTTCTAGTCTATGTTTCAAATCCATAACATGATCCATATTATTATGTTTTTAGTCAAAGTAAGCTCAAATGTTGATGCACCTTGTAAGGAACCCAAAAAACATTCTTCTATCAATATCATTATCACAATATTTATTATATGAATTTTCTATAAATATTATTCGCAATAAACATGTACTTTACTTAGCCACAAAGTATGGGTTTATCACATATTTGGAGTATGCCATGTAATTTAGGTCCATGTTAAATCTTTAGATTCACCTCAAAGAGATAGCTTGATCGTGGAATCTTGATGAGATGCTTGGGACTGTGTGTTAGGAATAATATTATAAATGCACTGATTATCTGTAATGAAGAGACTATTTGCATGTATTTGTCATTGGAAGGAAAATCAACAATGTCCAATTTTAAAGTATCAATGAGTCACACCTATTAGATGAGAAAAGCTACAAACGCACTCTTCAAAAATGAAATGTTTTTGGTTTTATATAAGCTTTCTTTTATGGAAATATATAACTTCTTGCAAGAAATCCCTCACATGCATCATGTCAAGAATATGTGAAAAATGCATTATTTTCTTTGTCCATTTTATCGCTACAACATATACCTATATATTTTCTTTACCAAGTCAACATATCAAAATTCATTCCTCTAACTTATAAAATACAACTTGTATTACAAAAACTTGTTCATAAGAATTTTTCCATCAACAAATTAAACTTTGAGTAAATCAAACCTTCAATAAAATCATAAATGATACTTGGTTTGGAATGACACAAAGGTTTATATATTAATATGTTATGGTTGTAGGAAGCAATGAAATAATTTGTTAATCTTCTCTTCCAGACCTTATCAACCTACAAAGTCAATTATACTTAATGATTATAAATTTAGACATTCATGTATTCCACAAAAATATGTTGCAAGATTGTAAGCGAGTCAAGACTTCTCATGCCATACGGAATTTATAGTATACAATATATCAATACACCAGTGCATGTTAATACAATTGGAGTGAGGAAAAGGATGTTGTATGTTCTAGGGGAAGGTCAACAATGGAGGCAAATTTCTGGTGGTGTCATCATAACAACCATGTTAAAAATAATGTGGAGAATTAGCAGTTCAAATAACTATAGCATTGGAGATGTCCATGGTGAATAGGTATCAAGACTCACTCCACAACTAGTAGTCATAAGGACTCCACCTTCACACACTTTGATTTTGACAATGCCCTATTGGACATGCAAATTAAGCCTAGAGGTAGAGGAAATTACACCCTTGAGATGATAGAATTATTGTATTATATCCTGAAATTTGGGAGTTCTCAAATGTCCTTAGAAGGAAACTGGTTCCCCATATAGAGCCATATAACACACGACATGTTGTTGGAAAATACTTTGGAAATGTATCCATTTACTTTCTAAAGTATTGAGAAATGCAAATAGGTCTATGACTAGGCGAGAGTTGATGGAGCATTAAAATGATAAATTTGGATGTGTTCATGGACCATGGCAGAACTATGAATAACACCATTAAATCAAAGCTTCATTCTAAGTGGTTACAATATATATCCAACTATTCCTTATCTAGTACATTAATCAAAGCAACATTACTTTATAAGTTGTGGACACATCAAATATTAGGCCGTTATTCTTCAGGTGATAGAGTCGTTGAACCTGGGAGCTTTGATACCACATGTAACATGCCCCCTTAATAATAAGAGGTGGTTATAGAACTAACACGACTCTCAAAGTAAAATTATGGGAGTAGGTTTTTTTTTTGTAATTATTTTCAATATTAAACCATTGGTTACCAACTTGGATAAGAAATGGGGCATAAGGAGTTCAACATGAGGTCATAATTAGTCTCAAGGGCATTCATCTTAGGGTTTAAGGCGATAAAGGTTGCATTATATTTCCCAAATATTTTCAAAAATAACTAGGGAGGATAAGACTTATTCAATATAATGGTAGCCTACAGTGTCCATTGAGAGCCCCATTAATAACTAGAGGTATTCATGGAGCTAACCTTGATCTCAACGTGCAATTATGAAAGAGGGGTTAATTTGTTTATATTGTAATTATTTTCAAGATCAAAGCATCAACTACCAATAGGGATAATAAGAGGGACATAAGGATATGAGTGCAAGGTCATGATGGGTCTTAAGATAATTCATCTTAGGGTTTATGATGACAAAGGTTGCATTAGATTCCCTAAATACTTTCAATCATAACTACGAAGGAGAAGAATTATTGAGTATAATGGTAGCCTGCACTGTCCATTGAGAGATTTCCCCAAGGTTTGAAATGATTCACTTGTCAAAATAATGTGTCATATAGCCATGGTATTGAATTTACCAATGATTCAATGTCATTAGAATCATCAAATGATAGTTATAAGCTTCTTCTTTTGTGGCTATTCCCATTGGTTACTAACAAGTATGCCTATGTGCACTAACGAACATGAACATCAAACATAAATTCTTCAATAAAAACAAGAATCACCTTCCAAATAAACATAAACAATCGTCCATAAGGGATTTGACTTTAACTTCATATACAAGAACTCATGAATAGAGGTCATATTATTCAACTTCAACTCTAGTAGACTTATGTCCTCATACAATAATCTAGAAAAAGATGTGAAGTAAAAGAGGGTAGGCCATAACCTCTACCATCTATTAGTTTTTGTCGCATGAGATAGGTTTTCTAGTCTGAACTTTGGTTAGAGAGGCTAAGAAAGACAAGGTCTGCATAACCTAGAAAAATTTATAGGAGAAAACACCTAGAGGTATCTCAATTAACTTAATTGATCAATAACTAAAGTGATTAATTAACAACAATTAATTGAGAAAGGTGAGAATGCTCGAGAAAACCATAGAGATAGAGTTTGAGATTATCTTAGTCATTGATGGGGATCTAATCATGCATTTTGGTTCTCCGACAAGATATTATAAGACCAAGGTGTTGCGTTGGAGATAGACACACTAGTAGTGCAGGTTCCTTGGTAGATCGAGCAAAGATTGAGCAAGGGAGAGAAGTTTGAGCGAGAAGGGAAAGAGGTGTAGAAACTATAGTAGCAAAAAATATTCTAGAAGAGATTTCTAGTTTTGGAAGAGGTAGCTAAGAAAGGCCAAGTTATTCCACAGAGAGGCTATGCAAGGGATTGCTGAGATCCTCAATGAGGTAGTTTGACTGAGGTGAGTACTCGCAGCACGGAAAAATTTTAAGCATGGAAAATTGTCTTGAAGTTTAAAAATATTGGCAAATTTCACTAGTCCCTAATAAGCAAACTATAAAATGTATATGATATATTTGTAAAATTATTCAAATTATAATAATTTTATATATACTCTCTATATAATTTTTGTGATTTTTAAAGTAAAATAATTTTATATTGTAAAATTTGGGCAAATCATTCTTTTAAAAATTGAAAATTGGCTAATATTTTTTGTGGAAAAATCATGGAAAATTAGCCAACCTTAGAATATTAGCCCCTAAAATTTTCCATGTTCTATAAGGCCAACAAATATTTCTAACTCGCAGAGATAGTAAGTAGTGGCTTGTAGCTATCCCACGGCAGTGTGAGTTTCAGCCTCAAGAGAGCAAGGAAAATTTTAGGAGCTAATATTCACAAGTGGGCTAATTTTCTATACTTCTTCCAAAAAAAAATATTAGCTAATTTCCATTTTTCTAAAAATAATTAACGAGTGTTTTATAGTATAAAATTATTTTAACTTAAAAATCATGAAAATCTTATATAGACTAATATAATGTAATAAAAAATATTGATATTTTTACAAAATATCATCAAACATTTTATAATTTGTATATTAGAGACTAGTAATATTAGCCAAGGTTTCTAAAGTGTAAGATAAACTTCCATCCTTAAAATTTTCCCCAGCATAGAGGTTGACATAGAGGAAGTTTAGCGCTGATTGTGTGGATATATTAGGCCAGAAAATTCTATTAGATCATTTTCAATTGTTTTCTCTAGAGAGGATTGTGATTTTGGTATCCATATTTGTACTCAAAATTTTGAAGCTACATAATATCAATAAAACCCTCAATCCCCTAAATTCCCACATTCAATTTTTCCACTTTCCCACATTCAGTTTTTCTAGGGACATTTTTTCAAAAATAACATGTCCATTTTATTATATTATTTTCCACTGTGCATTTTATTTATCGTGAAAATTGCAGTTGTGATTTTATTCATTGTTTGTTATAGTAACAAATAAACCACACATAATAATTTTCAATTAGATGAGTAATTGCTATTTGCTACATTAGAGTTGAAAATTTCACATGGTATGACAACAGTGTTCTGAAGGAGAAGTTTTGCATCTTAAAGGGAGTCTGGAAAATTTTGGAGTCTACACATAGGTCCAGGAAGTGTGAATCGTTGGGAAGGGGTTTAATTTCAAGTTGTAGGTGTAGGAAAAGTTTGAAAAGAGTAGCAACAGTTCCAACACTCAGTGGTGTTGCCTAAAAGAAATTCCATTGAGTAGATTAGAAATTTTGTTGAGAAAATCTCGGCTGTAGTCTTGCAGTAGTAGATTAGTGTTGAACGGAAGAGAAAATCACACATAAAGGAATTTATTAGAAGATTCCGAGATGTGGTTATAGGAGGAAATCCATGATTTCCATTAGTAGGCATAGATTTGTATTTCAGGAGAGAGTGTGGGTTCCAGTGTAGGAAACCCAGCGAGAAAATGGAAGGTATTCCTAGCTTTCTAGAGATGGCAGTATGAGATTTTCAGGGGAAGGTCCACCAGTTAGCCAAAATGTAGATTTGGGTAGCATATCAACTTCTAGTTGAGTTGTCTAGTGTGTATTGTAAAGAAAAGAAAGGTCCCAGCTAAGGATAAGGTTCACATGGAGGAAATAAGAAGAAAAAAATATCTTGGAGATCAAGTGCTTAGGGTGTGGTGAGTTTGGTCACTACCATACCTAGTGTCTAAAGAGGAAGAAGGAAAAGAAGGAGAAGCAAGAGTCATAAACAAATTCAAGAGAGATCAATAATTTGTCTTCTAGGTTGGAGGAGTAATTCACTTTGTATGAAGCTATACCTCCAGGCTCTAGTCACTGTATTTGTAGAGATCTGAGTAGGGTCAGAGAAAAAACAGTTGCAGATTACTCTTCATATGGATAATTACCCTTGCTATAGGGGCCTACAATATTCAATAGCAAATGGATCAATATTTAGGATATCATAGTTAGATCTTGAGGGACAATTGCAGATCTAGTTGCAGTAAGATGTTGATGGGTGAAAATTAGTTGTAGCCTAGACAATTACTCAGTGGACAATGCAGAGATTAGTTACAGTCAAATACTCAAGAGATAGTGGCAAAGCAAGCCCAAGGAGAGAGTTGATTCAGAGTTTGTCTCTTAGTTGCATTAGTGGGATCATCATGAGATTAGTTGTTGTGTAGAGCATAGTTGGCAGCAATGTAGGAGGCAAAGTGCAATGTCGGTAGCAACACAGATACATGATGGTTAAAATACATAATAGCAAATGAATTAGAGCATGTGTAGTGGCTTTGTGGGAAGTGGCAGACTGTCATACTTGTTAGAAATAAACAACATATGGGAGGGTGTTATGAGACAATTAAACACCTTCCTGGCTAAGATTGATTGTTAGTTTTTGTAGCATCATGTAAGTGTTTTAGTCTTGAATTTGGTTAGAGAAGGTAAGAAACACAAGATTTCTAGAACCCAAACAAATTTCAAGAGAAGAAACCTAGAGATAACTCAATTAAGTTAATTGATAAATAATTAAATATTTCCTAAGTCTAACTTAGGGAAAGTGATTAATTAACAACAATTAATTGAGAAAGATGAGAATTCTCTATAGAATCACACAATAGAAATGAGATGATCTTAGCCATTGATGAGGATCTAATCATGTTAGTTGGTTCTCCAATGAGAGATTATAAGAGTAGAGAACTGGGTTGGAGATAGACACACTAGTAGTGGGATTTCCTTGGTTGATGGAGCTACCCAATTGTAGAGATTGAACAAGGGAGAGAAGTTTGAGCCAAAAGGGATATAGGTGTAGTTACTGCAGTAGAAACAAAGATTCTAGAGGAGCTTTCCAGTTCTAGAAGAGGCAGTTGAGAGAGGTTGTGTTATTATATAGAGAGCCAGCACATACAGAGAGCTAGCACAGAGCCTCAAGGAGGTAGTTTGATTCAACCGAAGGAGAGACCAAATCAGTAGCTAACTGTTGGAGAAACTCGTCCAAAGGGAGAGTGAATCTTTGTGAGTGGCAGGGACAATCAACAATGGTAAATTGCAACTATTCTAGGTAGTGCGAGTTTCATCCTGCATAGCTCTTGCACAGAGGTAGTTTAGAGATGATTGTGTGGAAAAATAAAGCAAGGATTGCTTGTGGAGAGAGAAAAAATCATCTTAGATATTTTTCACAATATTTTATCAGGATAGGATTGCCAATTGGCATCTAGATTTGTATTCAAAAAAAATTGTTGAATAATATTAATAAAAACCTCATTTGTTGCACTAGTTTTCTGGGTTCTTGGAGGGACATTTAAAAAAATAATATTGTCTATTTTATTGTCTGTGTGTGCTCTATTTTCTTAGTTTCAGTTATTTTCTGGGGTGCATTTTATTTTTTGGTGAAAATTGTAGTTGTGATTTTACTCATTGTTTGTCATAATAGAAAATAAAATGCACATAATTATATTTAGTTAGAAGAATAATTTTGAGTTGTTGTAACATAGTTTAAAATTTCACACCATCAACTAATTTCCAAGAGTAAGATACTATTTGAAAATATATGGTTGATAGAGATTATACTTACACAAATCATAAGAAGGCTTATGTCATGATGTCTACATAATTTGAAATCACATTTATGCTCTCTAATGAAGAAATAGAGGTTGAGAGCATATATAATCATTGGGTATCATCCAAGGAGACTCTACACAATTATATATATATATATATATATATAATATATATAGATATATAGATATATATAATATATATAGATAGATAGATATAAATATAATTGACTAGATTTTTGACAGTAAACATAATAGTAGTTATAGACTTAAATTTGATTCTTGATATAAAACCCTAATTCATGATACAAGCTTACAACACCTCCAACAAGGGTCATGTGATTTGTCAAAGTTCAACAACATACTGAAAAGCTAAAATATCTAGGGTTAAGGATTGGATAGGGTTAAGGATTGGGTACTCTACAAGGTACCCCATTGTTGCAACAATACTTCCCTAGATACTTCTATATTTTAAAGGAAAAATTTATAATTGATTGTCCAAGGAATTGATACCATACAAGGACTAAATAAGTTGCATATAATGCCAGCCCAACATTAGCTCCTTAAATAAAAATTACTAGAATAGGTGCTATAATGTTGCAAACAAGACTACTCTTTGTTTTTACAATAAAGCAACTTCCACGAAGTGTCATGTTTCTTGTGGTTGTGTAAAATCTAAACCAATAATTTTATAAATAATCACATCTTCAGTGACATCAATGAAAAACCAAGGAGCGGTAGACAAGCATGACCTCCTTCTACTGTTTTTTGTATGACAATAATATGTACATATTTCATCAAAAACATCCCATTAAATGTAAAATAAGCTCTATTGGGAATGTAATCATTCCACGCCAATTAAATACCATCCGAAGCACATTCACTGCAACAACAATCAGTTTAAGCGGTGAAATTATTACTCTATTAATACCAGTAACCTGTTGAAACCCTTGAAGACCAACTGCAACAAAAAAAACACGTCTTACTGTATTGGACATGAAAATATCTAACCATGATATCTGTCCATTATAATCTTCTTTCAAAATAAAAAATAAATGTTCAATGTAACTCCCTGTATGATAGGGGTCATTTTTTTATTTATAACTACAACACCTTCAGTTTTCTTATTAGTTCTAGCAAGAACAACATCAATGCTAGATTAACAAGAGATAGTAGAAACTGGCAATCAGTAATCATCAGTGTATTTGAAGTCACAAATGAAGATTCTACAAGAAGAGGGATTGATGCAATGCTAACACCTAACCCCCCCTAAGACTCTTCCAACTATGAGAACATATGATTTATATGGGGAAATAGGTGATGGAATCACGAAAGTTCTCCATAATATGAGATAAAAAAAAGTTATTCTTTCTTCTTCTTAATTGAGCTTGATTGATAATTTGCGTTGTCCTCATACAATATCTTCACGAGTTCCAGCCCGTTTAACATAAAATCGTTACAAACCTGCCTATGATTACCAGTGCAAACGAGATGACCCAATCCTTGTTTTTCTCAATATATGAAAGGCTATTGTGATCTTGATATATCTGGTAAACATAGCAGTTCCATGCATCATTCTTTCTAGGAGTACTAGGCTTATAGATCTACTGGAATACATTTTCTTCCATTATTTGTATTATCGCTAGAGACTGACACCTTCAAGAAGCGTCTTGGTCAATGTGCCTATTGTCTACCTCTGTTTTTAAAGGCGTTTTTGACTCCACGACAAAGCAGAAGATGAACCTTCTCTGTCGGCATGGATGACATTTAGAGCCCAAAAGAATTCTAAACTTTGAAGACACAGGCGAGTTCTTTAATACAGATGCGGAGTTTATGGGAATCTCAACATTTTAACGATTTTTTCCTACAATATTTGCAAGACTGTAGGAATGTAGAGCCATTAATATTTGGCTTTGAAATTGTGTGCTTGGTTTGCTTATTATCGAGCAAGGAATGTAGTTAAGGGCTTAGTTGTTTACTGTTGTGTTGTATTGTAGCATTGTGAGTTACGCTGAGATGTGCTGTGTCGATTGTGAAGGAAATCTGTCTAAGGCTCTTATTCCTACCGACGTTTTAGGCTAGGATTTATATATCACGGTATTGATACCCATGTTTACTATATATACAAACTTGTTACATAACATAGACTGCACCAGGCACATTGTAAACACATATATATACACCATATGTACACAAGTAAGTGCATATATACATTTCAACCCTCAAAATTAGCTATGATGTACCATCGGTTTGGTACTCTAAGCGATTAACAGGTGAGAAACACTTACCTCAAAAATAAACAGGAAACTAAGTTTGGGACAATGACTCAACTCCCAACCATTGACATGCTGAAATTAGCTTACTTGTGCAATTGTCACCCCCACTTGAATCCCATGGCTTGTGAAAATTGCTTCCACCACCAAATCAATATACCAGTAATCCAACAACTAGTACGAGAGACTCCAGATGTGTAACCTCCACCCCAATTTATTTTATCATAGTAACCCCACCCAATGAAGGGAGTCTAGGGTCTACTGCAAAATTCATACACCAACAAGGAAGGCTATTCCAGATAATCCAATTACCCTGAAACCATGATTAAACATCGTCGTAGTAACTCACAAAATACGGTTAGTTACACTGACCTTGTTTCTCTAGGATGAGTTTTCCGTATAAATTTCAAGTTAGCTGAGTACATTTAAGGACAGCTCTCTGCCTTGGCATGTCGGCTTCTAATATTAGTCTGTGCTCAATCCTTCCCAAATAAGGGAGTCTCGACTACTTGTGTAAGTCCTTAAAATTATTTTTCCTTGCTTCAGGGAGAGTCAACATTGTTTCTCCCGGTGTATAGAGAAGTTATTTTTGGTTAAAAATCCACCCAAACTCCAGATCACATATAGTTTGTATCTCTCCCTCTCTATTGATAACACGCTCCTCCGTAGTGATTTTCCCTGCTCAATCCCCAACGAATTTTTCCTATACGAATTCGGCCTATTCGTAGTTAGTACCCAGTTTGGCATAAAACCTTTGACCTAATGAAAGGTGTCTCATATGTCCTCTATCTCCAGTTTTTTTCGGTGATTGGCCCTATGTCTGCCAACCTAGTCTTGCACGATAATCAAGCTAATGTCACCTAGCTTTTTAGTTTCGTTTATTTCCATATGTCATCCTCTAAGGCTTATTCTAAACAAACAAAATATGGCCATGCAAGAAAATCTTCTCAGTGCTAGAATCAATTGTCCCCTTGTCGTGCCCAAGTTCCTATGTTTTTTCTTCTTTCAAAATATCTACAACATCTATAAAGGTGAAAGGTGAGTAGCGATGTCACATCATCCACCCTTCTTGGTTGAATAACATCACTTTATTTCATAGATTGTTGTGTATACCTCTTAGATATTTGATTACATCTGGTTTTTTTAGATGCCAAGCATTATAACCATCTTTCTAAGGTGTACTCTACACTCTTTCTCTCTCTTTGCTTAAAGTAATGCCATCAGATGCATGGTGTTCTCCATACTTGATAGGGTATAATTGAGGCTTATGAGTTGTTTGAAATCCTCCTACTTAATCATTGGAGTATATCTCTCATGGCTTTCTAATTTTATATAAACAAACAAAATTTTTAATTCTTCATCTATACTCTGATCAATAAAATAAATACTTAATTGATGCAAAAAAATATTTAACTTCAAAGCATCAATATCTACTTGATATGACTTGATTTCAACCTTCAGTTCCATCTTGAAAGAGATTGCAAATGGGTCATGACAATAAAACTCGGTTGTTTAGTTTCAGGTTTCTTGGACTCCCTCTTTGGTTATTCTGGATCCCTCAATTTCCCCTCTCGTCTCATCTTTGCATTAGAAGTTCCATATTCTTTGAATAGGACAATCTTATTGCTTAGGGACACCATATTTCACTACTAAATGTAGGACTAATTTCCTAACACATAGTCTCATGATATGGCTCATATTGTTGCAAATTACAAAAAAATATCCTTAATGCAAACTTCACAAGTATATCTTGCGGAGTAAGAAATGTGATGGTTATGTGCCCGTTTGTTTGAGTGGTCATCTTTGACTTTGACTACTTGATGAACGTAAAAACTCTCATGATAATTAAATATATAAATATCCCACATGTAAGAGATGTTGGGACATATTTTCTATATAAATATCCCACATGTAAGAGATGTTGGGACATATTTTCTATAAGTACAATAATTCTAAAAGTTTATAAGGCCTTTTTTGCGAAAAAAATGGATTTTTTTAAAATATATTTATGGCATTACAAAATATGATATTAGATCTAGTTACATGACCACTTAGCTTTATAACATAATCATTACATACTTTTTTTGTGGCTTAGAAGAATGTCAAAGAACATTAGACTAATGGACAAGGGGTTGATGATGGAAAATGTTATTTCCCTTCCCCTCTTTGCACGTGGACACATTCAAGAAGAATTTTCTTCATATGATACAATTGATAGAGAGTTTAGGAAGAATGAGCACATTGAAGGGGGGAATGTATATCATCTAGTAGGGATATATTTATGAATCATTATATATGTTTTCTTTATTGTTGGCTTAAGGGGGCGTGATTATTCGCACCAACCAACAAAACCCTAACTACTAGACTTTTTCGGCAATAACCTAGTAGTGCAGGCTAGAATCTCACCCAAAGCAGTATTGGGGGATTCTAGAACCAAATTTCTGCATGGAGAGAAGTGTGTGATGGTTTTCCCAAAGTTCTTATAGCTTAGATCTGTCTTCTCATAGACCTATTCCTTTAGAGTGTCTACTATTGCAATCTATCTGAGAAATCTTCAAACCTTCACAAAGGTGTTTACTTGTTCTTAACACGCATAAAGGAGACAAATTTACTACTTTCATGCAATAAACTAGGTATCGTGCAACCCTTATGATCTAGATCTCTCGTCTCACAGTATGTGTTTGAACAATTATCTACAATAGATCTATCTTACGTCTTCCCTATCCTTGCGAAGGGGGTTAATTATACTTATTATGTATAAACATTACAGATTTATCCTTTTCATGCATAAATAAAGCATTAAGTCACATAAAACAAATCATAGAGCAAAGATACATAAGCTCAATAGAAATAAATAAACAAGGAATAGATGCACAAATTTGCCTCAAAATAGTCTTTATTAAGATATAACGTCTAGATACAAACTTGTTATCCCTGTGTACTCAATTGCAAGGCCCGCACACTATTGTAGGGGCCCGCACACTCATCTGCACACTTGCCAAGGTTTCCACACACTTAGCTGCAAGAGTCTTCCCCTTTCACCTAAGTACATGAAATAAATCTTTCCAAGACTCAGTGAGACTCAACTATATATAGCCTTTTCATTACAATACCATGGCTAAATCTTTCCAAGACTCAGTGAGACTCAACTATATATAGCCTTTTCATTACAATACCATGGCTCCCGAACCATGGGTGAGTCTCAAAACTCGCCTATCACCTACCCATGCAAGGGACTAATGCCCCTTTGACTCTTAGCTTTGCGCTCGGCTTCCTCATTTCGTGGAGATTTTACATTCTTTCACAAAAATTATTACAAAACTTGACTTTACTAACAAAATTTGACCCTAGGGATCCCATCCCAAAAAATCCCTAACACAAATATGGTGACTCTCCCTCGAGTCACTTTGCTAGCTTCTCCACTTTGTGAGAGAGTTTGTTGAACTCCATCTTCAAGACTTTAAGGTACGCTACGCTATGTACAACGTCGTGCTACACTTCTTTGACCATATTCTCTATAGTTGCCCCCTACATCGCATGGCACATGGTCCTTTGTGTCCCCTCGAAAGTCTTAAGCTTCTCTTGGATATTGTTGATTTCATGCTTCTGCAATCTATATTGTGAGGTGTTATCTTCCACATTCATGGAATTCATGTTTTTTGTAGTCAAAGTTTCAAACTCAATAGGGTAATAAATAAGGCTAGGGTTGGGATGAGAATGAATATGAGCTAATAGGTTTGATAATGATGTAATTCAATTTTAGTTATAATTTATTATTTTTAATTTGTTAATAAT
>APFE030655192.1:310148-333439 GCA_000404065.3 Pinus taeda
TTTATTAAAATGTTTTATAAATTTAGGGTTGGTATACTAAAAGGAAGACCATGGAGACCAAGTCTAATGATAAGGGGAAAGGAGCATTTAGGAGAAGGTGGAATAAGAGGTTAGAGTAAGAATCCAATTATCACTAATTTTCCAACCATCATCGCGGTTAAGGTTGTTAGGGTGTCTACCTATTTTGACAACCTCTCGGAATTTCCTATGATGATAATGATCAATTTTGGCCACAACACAAGAGTTTTCAATACAAATACGATGATTGGTTTTACTAGAGTGCTCGGCCAAAGATGAGTTTTTGGAGTGGTTATGCTTAATGTCAACTGCATGCTCTTGAATCCTAGTTAAGATTGATTGACCAATCTCACCAATGTAGGTTTTGCCACAAGAACAAGGAACCAAATAAACCCCTTTGTGGCATTTAGGATGAATGGGATCTTTTTACGAATTTTAGGCATCTCCTAATGATGCTCATAGGTTTGAAGGTGATGTTCTCTTGGATAGCCAGAGTAACCTATCTCACTTCCTCTATTCATGGTTGAATCTGAGCCTTCAAAATTTGTTCTTTGCATGACAACTCCTCTAACTGTCCTCACAACACAATCATTTCCTGTAAGCGCGCAAAGCACTTGACTGGTGCCAAAGTGTGCACAATCACCCTGATCTCATCATCTTTCTGTTGTGCCTTTCTGATATGTGTACCCAATTTATGCAGGTTTGAGTCCTCCTACAAAGTGGTCCATAGCTCCATTACATGATCAAAGAGACAATTGCAGCATGTTACTACATTATCCAAGGTAGTCATGTGCTCCCTGATGGCTATGCCATGCTTCTCCCTGACCTTTGGTGGAGTAGTTGGCTGTAGTTTCAATTGTAGTTCTAATATCTTCATCTGAAAATGAAACGTAACTCAGCCTACCTCTTCCTTAGACTATCTCACTACAGCAACCAATTTCTGAACCTTTGCTTAAGTGGTCGAATCCTCTGGAATGTGTATCTACGGTACTGAATTACACACTTGTGTAATTGTTGCTTCTAGGCTCTTGCTTCGCGTAGCTAGATCTTATTTTTCCTTAAGAGCCTAAGCCTTTTTGGTGAACATCTGCTCATTGTTCATTTTAACTTAGCTAATCACTTATAGCGTGTGTTGTTCCGTTATATGAAGCTCATCCGAGACCCCCTCGTGAAGTGTGTGGAGGGTATGAAGTGGCAGCATGGATAAGTTC
Organism: Pinus taeda; assembly: GCA_000404065.3. Taxonomy (NCBI): domain Eukaryota; kingdom Viridiplantae; phylum Streptophyta; class Pinopsida; order Pinales; family Pinaceae; genus Pinus; species Pinus taeda. The sequence continues at coordinate 311,378 of APFE030655192.1, forward strand.
ATACCCACACTTGTGATCCTTCCAAGCTAGGTGTTATCTTCCTCTAAATTTGCATGCAATGTTCCTTTTGGCAAGGAAATGAATCTAGGGTCCAGAGCTCGTTCTGATTCCATTATGCTCGCACTTGCTTGCTACGGGATCTCTTGAACCCCGCTCACTTGTCCCATGCTCGCTTGAATTCTTCTTGTGTGAAACTGCAACTCACGCAAATCCTTTTGGACACTCCCTAGCATCTTCATGTACTCCTTCTCGAACTATTGCTACAGTTCCATTGTAGTATCTTAGACCTTGTCCCTGATCTCATCCAAATCGCCTTCAGTGAGGGTCATTGATCTGTGTGTGCCCGTTTGTCTGATTTTTGCTTCTTCCTCGGTCCAAAAGTTGTTTCCTTTTGGCGCTTTGACAAACTGAAGGGATTGATCTTCTCATCAGCACCAACTCTTTCCGGCGTAGACTTGTTGGCCTCCGAGATGACTCTCGGTCAGTTAATCATGCCAAAGCATCCAAAATGTTTTTTTTTTTTTTTTTAATTTTTGGATGACCGATGTTAAGAATAATTTGAAAACATGTGCTTAAGCCTTAACGATTGCAAGTTGGATGAAAGGGTTGTCTATTTGTCTAGAATAGTTAATTGATTTAAAGTGGTGAAATAATGGAGTCGTAGTGAAATGTAACTTGCTAAATATTCAGACAGAATATTTGATTGGTTATAAGAAAAGAATATAGACAAACAATGTTTCCTGTAGAACAAAATATATTTAATCTAATGCAGATGGGTGTGACAATTAATTGATATAGAGGAGTTTATAATAACAGACAGTTTTATAAACTAATCCCTAGTTATTGTTTATAACTTCATAGGGGATTTAAGACTCACTGATACTCAGTATGATCTTACCCGGATTTCTGCATAAAGGCTTAAATACATGAAGAAAGACATAATGAAATAAGCACATAAGAAGCTTACAAGGATACAAACTATAGGAGGCAAATTCATAATCCTTTGATTAAGTTGAAGCAAATCTCTAGCTTGGTTTCAATTATTCTTTTAAAAGTTCATCCAAGGGTTCAACCCTTAATAACTCGAAGGGGGAGTTATTTATACAAAATAAAAGTTCTTCTAGATATTTTTAAACAAAATTACAAAAATAGTACAATTATAGGAATTTTAAAACTGCTAAGTGTTGGCACTATCTTTCAGGAATTTGTTGATGATCTCGTCCCAAAAAGTTCTTCTCGTTTATGTGTAAGTTGATGATGAAAGTTACTTAATAGTTTCACATAAGTGATCCCACCTGTCTTGAGTTGGTATAGAAAGATTTATCACTTTCCTGTAAACTTCATCAACCTTGGTGTACATTTGAAAAGTGAGATTATTTATAAAAATGTGTTTAATCTCATGCTTAATTGTCAAATCAAAATCTAAAGCCTCTAACATTTGTTTCCGAGTAAGATTACCCTTTATACTTGCAAAACTAACTTTATAATTTGCTATTGTATAAAGCTTCTGACAATATTTCTCCAAACTGATCAACCTGTCATTTGGTGCCACTAATCCTGGCAGTCCTCTCTGATTGAGTAAGTTAAGTTTAAAATGAAACATTTGAACAATAGTCTTCAAGTCTTGGATCTTGGTCTCCAACTAAGTCATGAGGTTCTTTTTCTGCAAAACCTTCTTAATCTCCAGAATGGATTTTGTTCTATCTAGAATTTGCATCTACTCCAACTCAGACCTAGTTTTTGAATTAATAACTTTGATCATGTCAGTGGCTTCACTTGGTTTATCTTTAAGGAGTTGTTTAACTTCTTAAATAGCTATCTCACATCTGTTTATAAGTTCCTCCCGTTCAAAATCGATCTGTATTGAGGGACATACTTCAATTATGGCTTGACTGATATTAACCCAATTGTTTTCCTTAGCTTGGGCCAAGGTCTGAGCCATTAATGACTCACTTTCCAACTACTTTATTCTTCTAGTCAATATGTGGGTCTTCTGCATGTCTTCAACATATGGACTATCATTTTTAATCTTCTGAGTCTCTAGATTCTTAAATTTCTTGTGAAGCCTTTCATTTTCTTATTTCTGGTGAGTCAGCTCGTGTAAGACTTTGTTAAAATATCCTGTTGTTGATGTAGATTATGTTGTTGCATGATGTCGATTACCCTGCTATCCTTGACACTGTAATAGGTATAGTTTTGATTGGGGCTATGGCTAGTTGAGTAGATTGCTCTTTTTATTTAAGAAATTTCTTAATTTTCTCTTCGATTGTCTTTATTTGTATTTTTTCTCAATGATCAAATTGAGCATCTCTCTGATCCAGATTTAAATAAGAACACAACAAATTATAGATATGACCATAAATACAGAGATGCAAGAGAAATAATACTTCATTTCATTAATGTAAAATACTGAAATATGCTTACAAACAGAAATGGAAATAAAATAGCTCGCGTGATTGTAGCTTATCTCTGAGAAGAGATTTGGGGGCTACATGCCTCTGAACTGTCTTACAATGAGGCTCGAAGGCATATTTATTGTCGAGAAACAACAAAACCCTAAATATCCAAAAACCTAACCCTAGGAGATGAAGCACCAAACTAGAGGCCCCCTTTTGGGTAAATTGGTACATCAACTTCCTGGGGTCGTATCTTTGGCATACGATCTTTGTTTGATGTGCACAATACCTTATTAGAAAGATATATATGAGGATTACAACTTTTGAGTGAGAAACATCGGTCCATGGACCGATGGTGCTCCCATTCTTCCCAAAAAATGTCGTTTGGGGCCTCAAAACAGCTCTCGAAGTTCACAACCTGAAAAACTGCCAAAAATAGTAAATTGTGCTACAAATAAGGAAATTGAAAAATTGAAAGAAACAATGGTGGAGGTCTAAGTGGAATAGGTGGGTGGCCACCAATATCCACATGGATCATTCCTCCCCACTTAGGAAGTAATGGTCCCCATTGCGTTGAGTTCCTCCATAAGATGAGGAAACTTCTCCTAAACTTGGTCCCTGGTGAGCCACTTTCCATGGTGAAGGAGTTGGCATGCTTTGACAGCTCAATATAGTTGGATTATTTGTTGTTGGGTGTTCTTGCTCTGGAAGTCCATGATCCAATCAGTTGTGGCATGTTCCATGCAATCTGGATTTAACTTTGTAGGTGTGAGTTGTTCTGCAATGTTTGATGGGTCTAGCAATGGTGGGAAGTGTGGTCGAAGGTAGTCCACATTGAAAATTGGGTGTAGGGCAAGGAATGGGGCAATGCTAAGCTCAAATACATTGTCTCCCACAGCCTTGGTAATGGTGTAAGGACCATATCAGAGTGGTCTGAGTTTTGGGTAGGCTTCGGTAAGGAATTCCTTTTGCAAATGCAATGGGACTTTATCGCCCACCTGAAACTTGTGTGGCACTCGATGATGATCATGTCGCTGCTTGTCCTTGGCATTTGATTTCTCCAGAATTTCATGTACCCACTAGGGGATATGTTGGATGTGCTCAATAAAGTTGTTTTCCTTATCAGTTTCGGACTAGACATGAGCCAAATCTGTCTGAGTAGCTGCAAATGGCATGGCCACATCAATGGGACATAGTGTTTGGAATCCCAAGCCCACCTAAAAGGGGTTGTGGCCAGTAGAGCTGTGGAGAGCCCAGTCATAGCTGTGCTAGACATAGGGGAGGTTATCGTCCCATGTGCGTGGATGCTTTGAGTTGTACATGCACAAAATGTGTACGATCATCATATTAATGACCTTTGTTTGGCCATTAGTTTGGGGATGAAAAGTTGTGGACTTAGTGAGCTTGGTGTCCAACATCGACCAAAGACTAGACCAAAATGCATTGAGGAACCTACTATCCTAATATGAGATGATAGATTTTGGGATCCCAAAGTGTACCCACACTCGTTCAAAGAAGAGTTTAGTAGTGGCTTATGTTGTGATATTCTTCTTGTCGGCTGCCATAATAGCCATCTCTGAGAATCTTTCGATGACCACAAAAACATAGTCATTTCCATGCTTAGTAGAAGAAAGGCCCAACATGTAATCCACGGAGATAGATTCCCAAGATTGACTAGGGGTAGGCAATAGAGTATAGGGGCCTTTCTTCTTGATGGTTGGTTTGGCAATGGCGCAAGCACTGCAAGATCTGATGTACTTCCCGACATCCTGTCAAAGATTCGGCCAATAGAAATACTTTTGCAGCACTGCCACCATTTTCTTGACTCTGAAATGCCCAGCAACCCGACTATAGTGCGCTTCCCAAATCATCTTGGCATGCTCGCTTGAAGGAACACAAAGGTGACCCAGGTGGCATAATAAGGTATCCTTGAGGTGAAAATATGGAAAATGCTAACCCTCTAAGAGCATCTAGGATGTGTGGCCAAATTATGGTTCGCTTTTGTAGAGAAGTAGCCAATCAAAAGTCTCTGCCCACAAGAGTTGAGCACGGTGGTTAACGCCATGATTAGTGGTTGGTTGAGGCAATCAGCGACATTATTGGTGTTTCCCTTCTTATACTTTATATTCAAATGGAACTGTTGCAGGTATGGGGACCCCTTCTAATGGCGATCATTCTACAACTTACCTTATGTCTATATGAACTGCAGGGGATGGTGGTTTGTGTGGATGACCATTTCCTTCCGCAAAATGTAATACTTCCATTGTCAGTGGGCCTGCACAATGGAATACATCTCTTTATCATAAGTGGGATACTTTCGGATGTGTCTGAAAGTGTCTTACTATCATATGCCACTAGATGATTGTGTTGAGTAAGGAATGCCCTAATAGCATAGTCAGAGGCATCTGTCTCAACCTCAAATGGCTATTACAAGTCTGGTAATGCCAGCACTAGTGCCAAGAAGAGGCGATGTTTCAACTCTATGAATGCCTTCTTTTGAGATTCAACCCAAAAGAATTTTTCTTCCGCTCCTCCCATGGTGAATTGACTCAAGGGCCAAGTGATATGAGAGAATCCCAACATGAACCTGCAGTAGAAATTGGCAAGACACAGAAAGCTACGAAGCTCTGTCAGAGTGGTTGGAGTTGGCCAATCCCGAATGACTTGCATCTTGGTTGGATCCACATGTAGCCCCCATTATTCAATAATGTATCCCAGATACTGAACTTGGGTCATGCCAAAAGTGAATTTCTCCAAATTGGCACATAGCTTGTGTTGTCACAGTGTTTGGAGAACATGTCGGATGTAATGGAGGTGCTCTTCCCAACTCTAGCTGAAGATCAGGATGCCATCGAAGTATACCACTACAAACGAGTTGGTGAATGGTTGCAAGATGTCATACATCAACATCATGAAGATTGCAGGAGAATTCATCAACCTGAAAGGCATAACCAACCATTCAAAAAGGCCCTCCTTGGCTTTGAAGGTAGTCTTCCACACATTGAAGGGTTCAATTGGTACCTGGTGATATCTTGACTTCAAGTCGATCTTGCTGAAATATTTTCCCCCCTTCAGTTGGTCTATAAGGTCATCAATTCATGGGATTCGGTATCTATTCTGAACAGTGATCTTGTTCATCACCCGATAGTCAATACAGAGTCTCCAAGTCCCGTCCTTATTCTCTACTAACACAATCGGGCTCCCACGGGGTGATGAACTCAGTCGGATGTGACATTTCTGTAGTAGTTATTGAATCTGCCTCTTGATTTCATCGTTATCGAGAATGGAGTGCCAATAGATTGGTCCATTGGGCAGTGGTGCAACTGGGGTCAGATCAATGGAGTTCTTTACTTGGCAATGCAGAGGCACCCCTGTGAGGGCAGTGAAGATGTCCTCGTACTCCTCCATGACCTTGTTTGTCTATTGTTGTCATGTAGAGGGGCCCTGTTTGGAGGTCATGGCCACCGTCTTCTTCTTTCCTTGAGGGAGTATCATCATGAAAACAAATTTCCTGATTTCAGAAATGGGCTTATTGCATTGTTTTGCAGTAACCAAAGATATGGCAATAGGTGGTGCTACATCTGGTATCCTATAAAACGTATTTCCAAAAGTAGCAATAACAACACGAGGCCTTGACTCATACACAGCATGTCACTTCCACAAGTATGTTTGGCCTAATAATACATCACAAACATCAAGGGGAGCAACAACACACAATACCTCATCCATGAAGGGCTTGATATTGTATAAAAGGAGACACTGTTGGTGTTACACAAAATTTTGTCACTGTCCCTATACTACTCATTCCTTGATCCTAGAGGACCTCTACAGTGAACTCCGCATGATTTGCCTTCATGAAGAAACTCCAATTGTGTCCCTCTTCATGAGCAGATAAATTCCCTTTTGCACCATTTCCCCTAAAACCTCTGTTTTTCCCAATTTACAAGACCAACGCTAATGGAATTTGTCTCCCCCACACCAATGTGCAGATATTAGCACTACTCCTTGTGCCAACCAAAGTGACTAAGCTGCGTTCCAGTCGCGTCAGTGCTGTTATGGAAAGCTTTTAAATTAGAGCCGAAGTTTCCATCTCTAGAAGCTCCGTAATGGAAGTCTCGTAAATGGTTTGGCTAGATGGGGTCGAGGATGACAGTTTGGGCTCCTTTCCCCTATAATGATGGAACTACCTCAAGGGATAAGTCCTTCTCCCATGAGAAGAGGATCCATCTCCCATCCATATTTCCTATATAAACCTCCTTTCTCCCCAAGCATAAACTAGTCCTAGGGTGACACTTGCAGAGTTTTGGTTGAGTGTTAATGTTATTTTCGTTTGGAGTAGACAAGCAAGCTATTACTAGTTGTAGCTATCTAGTTGTGTGAGGGACAAGTGTGTTTTTGCTTAGATTGAAGCCTATAGGGAAGAGATTTAAAACTATTGTTGTTTGAAGCCATCATGGAATGCTAGCAGAAGTGTGTGGGAACTTGGTCTTGTCAGAGGAAGACTGCAATGTCAAGACGAATGGCTATAATCTCTCTTTGGTATTAATATATGCAACTATCTATTGATTTCCTACATGTTTTGTAATATTGCATATTCATGGTTTAATGTTTCTTGACTTGTTAAGTAGGTTGAATTAAAATTCGCTTATTCTCATGTTTGTGTGTTGTTGTTGTTTACCTTTTTCAGGATCTTGAAGAAGGAAGCGAGATATTTCTAGAGCGAGTAAGCGAGGACATCATCAAGTAGGATAAATGACCAAGAGGTAGGCCCTTTTGATTGATTGTAACCTAAGCGAATCTTCCATAGAATGTATCTGTTGTGGCTAGACCCATTATCGGGCTAGAGGAATTCATTCATGTCTGCACTTATAATTTTACTTCACCACAAATTGGAGACTTTGCTGGGGATCCCAATCCTTTTTTTGTCCTGGATTTCATGATTTTGTGAGAACTTTTCTAGTTTCACATTTTCCCTTTGGTTCTATTTCTTTTCTCCTATTTTTTGGTCTGAGTCTAAAATTCATAGTAGTAGATCTAGTCCCTATTTTCAAATTTTTTCTATTTTTCATTAGCTACCTTGATTAACACGCTTAATCTGCTGACAATCACATCGACCAGTGCAAGTTGCTGAGAAACAGTCGTGCCGACCAGCCTCTAGCACTTGTTGTCAGTTAGGCAGTCACGCCGATGCCTCTAAGTGAAGATTAGGGCTTGACCCCAATCTTGGCCAGTGTGTTCTACTCTTGTGGTTTTTACCCCGTAAGCCTTTTCAACCATTTTCTCCTTGATTAGAAAGCTATTTTTCATTTGGTTTTGTTTGCATGTTGGCTTGTCATCATTCTACTTGATTGATTGAGTCATTGAGTGGCCAACGACACTAGGGAATCTAGTTGGTCTCCCATTCAACAGTTTTTGAACTCACTATGTCAGGTTGTAGGTGTGTTTACTCTTTGCATTTTGTTTTTGGTCCTTTTTTACGATGTTGACCTCTTTTTGCACAAGCTTGAAAAAGTTTCGTTTACTCTCCTAAATGTTTATTTTCCGGCATAGATTACATTGTTGTTCTTATGTTTGGTAAAGTCAGTGTTTCATTTATCTGAATGAACTTCTCTTTTTGTGTTTTCATCTGCTTCGAGAGCTTATTGTCTCAAAAAAAAAACACTGAAAGATTGTATGCGAAGGATTGTTTCATTGTTCCATGAAAAAGTATGAAATTATAGCTTGTTGCATCATTACATTACGATAATTTACATCTTTTAAAAGACTAGAATTGCATCATCATTTGAGAAAAGGAAGACAACTTTTTGTTTCTAAAAGGACTAATAGATAAGTGCTTGTGAGGAAATTAGGAGTTGGAATGCATTTTTCATTAGTTTGTTTTTTGAAAAAGTAAGGTAGTGAAAGATCATTTCATTTTTAGTTGCTTGATTGTTTTCATGTGATTGAGTAGTTTCTACCCTCTCTAGTCTAAGAATTTCATCGAATTGAAAGGGTCCTGTCTCATTTAGTTGCATTTGAGGTTTTTCGAGTAGCATCGCTAAGACCTGAAAACTGAAAATTAACTCAAGATAAACTTTAAAATGAATTCAATTAACCTAAGCTGCATTTGACATTAATGATCATATATAGAAGGTCTAGGCTAGAGACGTGTTCCAACGTCTTTAAACCTAGCAGCTGTCATTAGTCTCGGCATTAGACAGTGCTAGTACAGATTTGTGTTCCTCGTATCGTCGAGTATATAATGGGAGACCCCACTAGGCTGCAATCCTTTTATCCTTAGGAAATCGAGTCGGCCACCTTGCAAACATGATACATTGAACACAACATTCAGGGAGATTGTCTTCTCGTACTTCTTGGTTCATCGAGAGGTATTCTGCAGTTCACGGTTGCCTTGTAATCCTATTTACCTAGATCATCTAGAGAATTCATTTGATCTTTTTGACTCATTAGACTTAAAATATCATTCCAACACTTGTACTTTCAAGCTCGTTTCCAATTGAAAGTGATAGAGTCATCTTTGTTTCTTTCTTGACTCTTAAAAAATGAAAGAGCATTAGTCTTTTATGCATCTTCATAATTGATTTCCAATGATCCAAAACATCCTATTAGTGCTTTTAACCAAATCATGAGTTCCCTTAAAAGCACATATTAAAGCCTCAAAGTTATTTGCTCCATCGACTAAGACAAGGTCATCGTGGCTGAACCATCTACTTCACCCAATTCCTCTTCCTCTCCTTCGTCTGAAAGATTGTCTAAGGAGCCATTTCCCGAGTTACCAGAGTCACTTGAGGACCAAAATTTTGAAATCGCAATTGTTTTTAGTGTCAAACCATTGTCATCTCATCCTACGCCTACTTTCGATACAGGGTCATCTGCTGATCTTGGCCCAGAATCTCCGAAAAATCTTGTTCGAACTCCAGAGAACTCGCCAACCACTGACAGTGAGCTTGGACTAGTTATCTATCCTCTGAACCCTCTGTTTAACGTTGTTGAGATATCATTGAAGCATCCTTACATTCTGTACGACTAGCCGGGTGATCCTTTGGAACTGTCCCCGTATACACATTCAGCCATTCGTCATTGTTTATTTTCAAACATAGAACCCAAAGGCGATGCTCCAGTCACATCTCTAGATGAGTCGGAAGTTTCTACTCCAGACAATGTTGAGGGGGAAGAATTACAATTGCAATTTCCTCTTGAGGGTTTCCCTTTTTCGGAAGCTATTCCCGCGAGTTTTCCACCCAACTATGTGTCTTTGGGGAACTTGGTTTAAGGTACACCTAGTGCCTCCTCACTTTACCATAATCGTGTATGGGCATCAAGCGTCAAGCCTACATCAGGTCCATTGGTTACGAACACAACCTCCCAATAGGCTGTTACTTTAGTCCGGGTGAAATCCACTGCCTCGAACACTCTTGTATCATCGATCCCAGTTACACGTCAATCACAACCGATAGTTTTGAATATTGTCTCTGTCAATTCCTCTGTCTTATTAGTCATTTGCCAGATTGTGCTATCACCTAGGGGGTAGAACCTGAATGTTTCTATGGTGTCAGATGCCACTAATGTGAGAAGCTGACAAGTTCACATGCTTGGTATAAACTAGCCCTCTTCTAGTATTATTTATAACCCTGCTGATCCTACTGGATCAAGCAATGTCCAGTACCAACAGGTTCATAATCTTGTTGGTCCATTTGGATTGAGCAATGTTTAGTATTAGTGGCCCTATGGGGCTTAGGTTCAATACCAAAATTATTACGTTCGATATGGTTCTTAAGGATTGGTTAATCAACCTTACACCCTCCAATCAGTTATGTAATTTGGTGGGGACTGTTCAAGTACCCTTGCAATATCAAGGATAGCCTTTGCAACAAACAGGGTAGCCTTTGTTACTACAAGGGAAACCTTTTTTGGAGCAAGGGCTCTTCGTGCAACAGCAAGGGAAAATTATTCCGCAGCAAGGTCACCTACAACAATCGCAAGGTCAATCACTACAACAGTTGCAGCAAATTGCACAATAGCAGATGCAATATGCTCTGCACACCTATCAACCCATACCCTCACAGGCCCAACCTCTATAGACTCAGGGACAAATTTTGAAACCGCAAGGTCAACCCTTGCAACAGCAAAACCAACCAGGGTAGCAACAACCCTTCTATACATATCAACAAGCTCAACCCTTCCAGGGGCAGGGTCAAGGTCAAGTCCTACAGCAGTAGGCCCAAAACCCTCTTGTCCTAGGTCAATAAGTTCAGAATCCTGTCGGCCAAGGGCACCAGGTATAAAATCCCTACATCCAAGGGAAACAAGTGTATCAACCTTATGCCCATGGACTACAGGTTCATAATCCTCTTATTCAGGGACAATAGGTTCGTCGACCCTATGTTTAAGGACACTAGGTCCCATATCCATATGTCCCAGGTCAACAGGCTCAACAACCTTTTAACCCATATGTTTCTTATCAGCAACTTATGCCTAAACAATTTTAATGTATTCAAGGTCAAAATCCTCCCTATGGTCAAGGTAATCCACAATGGGAGTAGCCTCATATGCCATATGGCCAAAATCCCTCATTGTGGGGCCAAAACCCTTACCAGCAGGGGTGGGCTCCTCCCTATGGGCCTGCTTATCGATCTCCCATGCCTTTTAACACTCAATTAAATTTCTTGGATACACTCGAGTTTTCGGATGTATTGTGCCTTACGAATGATCTGATCCTTCATTCGTGGTACTGGTCTCCAGTGCCATCCAAGATACCTACTGATTGCACAAATTTCGATGAAAAGCTAAAGAAAATCCTCAAGCCCATGTGATGACATATCATCTCTGGTGCTCGTCAAACTCGTATGTAGACGATTCCATTCGTCTTCGTCTTTTCCAATGAACCCTGATGGGTGCTACAGTGAAATGGTACATCGAGCTACCTCAAAGTACTTACCATGACTTCAAATCTTTATCCATGGCTTTCCTCATGCATTTTCAATTGTCAAGTCACTATGAAACTGGCACCTATTTTCTCACATCACTTAAGTAAGATACTGTGACACACATCTCTGATCACATCCATGAATGGAGATGTAGACGTCGCCTGATGAAATTTGAGATTGCTGATTAGTTTCTCACTAAATGGTTTACCAAATCATTCATAGCCCCAACTCGCGATATAGTTATGGGTGGATGCTCTATTGTAGAGTAGGCCATCACTCAGGGCCAGTACTTGGATCTAGTTTACTCTCAGTTTGGCACTTTATATGAGTTATTACCCAATGCTCCATGACCATCATCCGATCCTGCAACATCAAATTCACCAATTGTTCCTCCTGTTGATCGAGATATTGGTTCAATATCCCAGACCCCTGCTAAAACTTCTTCCAAACATAAGTTGGTCTCGAATGCTACTCCTAATATTTCATCTCAGAATCCACTTGGCCCTGGTAAAACCTCAGAGGTCCATGCTGTCCAATCTACCGCAGTGGAAAAATCCTTGAAAGGAAAAAATAAAGGCAAAGGAAAAGTTAAAGTCGATGCCCCGAAACAAGGTCCTCCCAAATCGTCTGTTGGTGAGTCTTCGCGATGGAAACCTAAGTATCCTTGCCTCATTTGTGAGGAGGATCACTACACTAAGGATTGTCCTTGATGATCTGAAGCTAGTCGCCTGCTCAAGGGGACTCCTGTTGTCGTCAGAGAGCCATTTCCCTCTCAACAGACCCAAATGGTATACCAAACCCGATCTGCTTCCTCCGAATATCAAGTGAGCATGATGAGCATGCCCATTAATGTGGCTACGCAATCTAAAGAATATCAAACTCCAGCTCCGGCAGCTAGGAAAGAGAAAGAAGCTGCACCTTCTTCTTCTACCCTGAGTTCTGGCCCTCTGCAAATTGAGCACACTAACCCTGATTCTGTTATGCGGCCACCCTCTTGAGGTGTGCTATAGAAATCCTTGTATAATCCCAATGCTTGAGTTGCTCTGCACTAAAATATTGTTTAGGATTTGGCTAAGGCGGCATCAACCATGTCAGGTCTCGAGGTACTACAAAGCTACCCATCGCAGAGGAAATTTTTGCTGTCAGCTATCAGGGGCATCGATCCCACCGATTCCAATTTGATATGTTTTGATATGAAGAACCATGTTCCATGTCTCACTCATCAGATTACCTTTCTTATTCAGGTAATCATCAATGAGAAGACCATCCACCGCACTGTCATCGATGAAGGTGCTTCCACTTGCATCATGTCAACTGCATGTTGGAAGGCTATTGCTTCCTCTACACTGAACCAGTCTCTGAACACTTTGGAAGCTTTCGATGGGTGTGATTCACAACCATTTGGTGTCTTACCTAACCTTTCCATCACCCTAGAAGGCAAGGCAGTGCAAGTCGAAGTAGAAATTGTCGATGCCAATCTCAATTACAATATTCTACTTGGTCGAAGTTGGACTCTTGCCATGCATGTCGTGGCCTCCTTATTTCATGTGATTCTTTTGCCCCATCAAGGGAAAAATGTCATCGTCGATCAATTGTATTTCTTTGCCTCATCCTCCTCAGATGGCAATTTTTCGTACGTCAAGCACTCTCGTGCTACCTATGAGAGTGTGGGGGCAGGTCTCTTCAAAGATTCTACCTTAATGTTTTTTTTCCACTCCCACCTCCTCATGTTGCCTCTGTCAACATGATCTCAGTCAAATGTGATCCCTGGGTTATACCTGCACTAGATCTTGCTGATACTTGGGGCAAGGTTATGCCACTTAGTCTCGCCGAAGTCAATTACGTGGAAATTGTTTCAACTTCGAACTTTTCATCCTCTGATTCTCATATGTTGAAGACATCTCTCGATATGTACTCTCAATCCCCTTGGCTTGGCACTTTGGAATCACCTGATCCCTTAGCCGAGACCTTCCTTCTTGATGAAGGTATCATGGAAATCATGTCTCTCAAGAAACCACCATGGATCGATACTCATCATCGCTTGTCGTTCCTGCCTCACCTGGTGGTCATGTCTACCGCTTTAGAAGAGTCCACTTCTCCATTTCTACCACTGACTCTTACTTATGAGGTATGGTCAGAAGGAAATCTGGGTAATATTACCAAAATGATACCAATTGACATTTCTATGAAACCTAGTATTGTTTAACACATTCATATTGGGGTATCTTGTTCTTTGGATGAGGTCAAGATGTATACTCGTCTATTTTAGGAATTTCATGATGTGTTTGCATGGTCTTATGAAGAAATGCCTTGCATTGATCCTAGCATTGTGGTGCACGAAATACCAACATATCCACACGCAAAGCCCGTTCGCCAATGGCTTCGCCCAGTGCACCCTAGGAAAGTCGTTGTCATTAAGGGTGAAGTTGAAAAGCTTCTCAAGGCTGGGTTCATCTATCCCATCCCGCTTATAGACTGGGTGTCAAATATTGTCCCAGTGACTAAGAAGCAAGGCACGATTCGTGTTTGCATGGATTATCGAGATCTTCATCATGCTTGTCCTAAAGACAACTATCCTACTCCCTTCATTGATCAAATGATTGTTGAATGTGCTAGGAGCAAGATCTTTTCCTTTTTGGATAGTTTTTCTGGTTATAACTAGATTAGTATCGCACTGACTGACCAAGAAAAGACAACCTTTATTTGCCCATGGGGTACGTTCACATACAAGAAGCTCCCTTTCGGCCTCAAAAATTATGGAGCTACATTTCAAACAGGCAATGTCCTACACGTTTCATGATATTCACAACATTGTCTAGCCTTACTTGGATGACATTCCTGCCCATTATTGTAAGTGCCAAGATCACCCAGACCATCCGAGGCATATTTTTCTACACTACAGACATTATAACATTTAGTTAAATTCATGAAAATGTGTTTTCCGCATGGAATGAGGATGACTCCCTGGCTTCATCGTTTCCAAGGACGATATTCGCTTAGATCTGCTAAAAGTCGAGGCCATTGTAAATTTACCCCCTCCATCCTCACTACACCAACTCTAGAGCCCGCAAGGAAAGGAAAACTTTCTTCGTTGTTTTATACCCAACTATGCTGGGCTAGCCACAAGATTTACCCGGTTGCTCAAACAAGGAATGCCCTTTGCATGGGATGAGGTGGCCCAAAAATCTTTTGAAAATCTCAAGACCGTCCTCATAAATGCTCCTCTGTTGCATCCATCGGATTATTATTGAGATTACTTCCTTTACCTAGCCGTGGCCACTAGCACCATTGCTATCGTTTTGGTCCAAGACGATGATGAAGGCAACAAACATGTAATCTACTACCTTAGTCGAAATCTCCTCGACACCGAAACACATTATGCACATGTCGAGAAGTTGGCTTTGGCTGTCGTTTAGGTTGTTCAATTCTTTCAGCACTATATATTTTTATGTACGAATACAGTGATTTCTGAATGCAACCCTAGGACCTATATCCTAACTCATCAGTTGTTGAGGGGCAAGTATTCTAAATGGATCGTCATCCTACAAGAATTCGATTTGGTCTTCACAACGACCAAATCTAAGAAGTCACTTGTTTTCACTGAATTGATTTGTTCCTTTCCCTCCAAGGCTCTCCCTGCTGCTACAGATGAACAACTTCCAGATGAGACCCTTTTCCTGATTAGTACCATTGATCCATGGTATGGTGATATCATCGTGTATCTCCAAACCTCCACATTTCGGTCTGCATTCACCAAGGGTGATCGTCAAAGGATTCGACATCATTCCCAACCCTACCATATTATTGGAGATAATTTATACCGTGTTGGTGTCGATTTAGTTCTTCGCCAATGCCTTATGATCGAGGAAGCTGAAAGAGCTGTCAATGATTGCCACTCCGGGGCATGTGGTAGTCATATGTTTGGTTACTCTACAATTCAAAAAATCCTTCGTGTTGGTTATTTCTGGCCATCTATCTTCAAGGACTACATTCTTGTTGTCCGCAAGTGCCACGAATGCCAAATTTACCAATGCAAGATGCGTGCCCCACCCACTCACCTACACCTCATCATTACCGTTGGTCCTGTTAGTCTCAGTCAATTCAACCTATCACTAGTGATCAAATATGCTCATATTAGCTGTTTTTAAGGTGTCAATTCAATTTTTTGTCACTTCAGTGAATCTTCAAATAAAAATTTGGTCACTAGTTGTTTTGTCGAGGTTGTTGCTATTCCCTTCACTTACTCATGGTCTTCAACACTCATCATGGTCATTGTCTTCTTCAAGGTATCATATCTTCATTTAAGTGTCTTGGGTCATGAAATGGTTAAATTCCTCATTTTAGGTCATGGTCTAGGGTTTCACTCAATCTGTTGTCATGATACCATATGTCAAAACAAAACATGTCTGTTAGCTAATTCAGTGAGTAAAGGGAGTTAGCAACTTAGGGAATGAAAAATAAAGGTAAAGGTAATGTTTTATTTCAAATAAGACAATGTTGAAGTACACTACCTTACCTCATCATTTCTCATAGGGACATCTTTGCTTCAAAATATGTTTGTGACAAAATGGAGAAGAATTTTACAAAGTGAAAGAGGTTTTTGTCCATTACAGTCCAAGGAACAAAATACTCCTTTATTTTATGCACAGGTGTTATTATTTGAAATAAATTCCCAGAATACACTTGCTACGGGAGAGTTGCTGCACTTCTGGACAACTTAACTTCAAGATAGTTTTTTAGGAGTTGGAGAAGGTGTTGGTAGTGCTTAAGGACTCTATTGTGTAGCGGACATCCTAAGCTTTCCAATGGTACCTTCATATCATGATTTGTATTAGTGGAAGGCATCCAAAATTTCTTTGCAGGTTAGAGTTTCTCTTTTGTTAGAGACACCCTAGTGTTATATACATATTTGGGCACATCAACCCCAAACTTTTATGTTGATAAAATAGGGCTCATCAACCCCTAAAAGCAGGTTTTTCATGCCCTAAAAGAACATATTCATCTGAATACATCATTCCCCAAAATTTCCACCTGAGAAACAATCTAGAAATGGCCTAAATTAAACCATACTGACCGCTCCACTAGAAAAGTGCGATGCATACTGAGTGATACACTGCCAAGGTGTGATGCATACTAATTAGGCCTTTTATAGGGTGTGATAGGTGAGGATGGACAAATGTTCGAGACAGTTTGCTAGGTGGTTGTTCATGGAATCTTCTAGAAACTTCTCTTGTGCCACTTGCCTCTTTGAATTCACCCAAGGATGAATAAGGGATCTAAGAAACCTCCAAATGGAACCAATTGTAACAAGTGGAATGACACTAATCAAACCCCACGGATGACTCACACCCTTGCACACATCTATAAATGGATCTCCAATTCAAGAGATCTAGAGGCTAGAATATTGTGAATTGCAAGGAAGCGATGATAGTTTGTAATTGAGGATAGAGCATTGTATTGTTGGAGTGATTTTGCTATTTCATGAGGTGAAGAAGGATTAACACTGGGAGGATGATACTGGATCAGGCAATTGGGTTGTAATTCTCCTTTCTATTAATAAATCTCTTCAAGTTTTTTGACATATGATTGTGAAATTGTGAATGTTATCATTTGTGAATGTTGTCATTTGTTCATTATATATTTGATTCTGTAATGTTTATGTTGTAATAGATCATGATGCTTTGACGGTTCTCTGTTGTTGTACTTGTGCAGGTACTCTCCAAGCATGTTAAGTACAGAGAGGAGTTGCAATATCTGTCAAAGGGGAGAGAGATCAAGCAAGGGATCAAGCAGAAGTTCCAGGTTGGTTCTATTATCTTTCTCTTATCTGTTACATATAGAAGAAATTGTTGAATTGCATTAAACTGTTGTTTCTAGAGTAGCTGCCAAACCTAGAGGGCTAGCATTCTTTAGCAATACTAGTTTTCCCAGAAACAAATTGGGGACTTCGTTGGGGAAGAACAGATGTTTGTTAGTTGTTATTGTTTTTTTTATAAACTATTGACAGAGCCTGAAGTAAGTCAGGTAGCTTTCGAACTGCTCTTGCTCTGCAATTGCATAGTAGATGAATGTTGCTTTAGAAAATCTCTAGTTTAGTTTATGAATTAAACATTTGAATTAGAAGCACATCTAGATGCCCTTTTGGTAGCTTAGTAAACTCTCAAGACATTCCTCTATACTTTGCTCTTTACTGTTCATAAAAACTCAGCTTAACTCATTAAAAACAGCTGCACATATGAGCCAAAAGCCATTTCAGTTGCACTTCCTGGACCATCGCACTGTCTTCCATTGTACATCAGTATGAATCGCACCTCCTGAGTGTAGTAAGTGTGATGCATCTCTGTTTCTGTGAAGCCCAGGTGCGATGACTAACTGAACTTTTTCTCCAATCTAGAAATTGAGGGTTTTTTTACCTTGTTTTTAGTTTTGTTTAATTGTTTTGTTGCACATGAACATTGCCACCATAATGAAGCCTACTTGCATCACATATATCAGCCTCAATTACTTTAGGATTAGTGAATGTTTTTGTGTGTTTGTTCATCATTTACAATCCCTTGTCGAAAAATTGTTTAAATCGATTTGTCGCTTTGATACAAAAGTGTCATAATTGTCGTTTTGTGTTGAAAAGAGAAGTGTTGTGGATTCTTCCTTCCCTTGATAATCGATTGAACTTTTCTTCATGTATTTGGTTTGATTTGTTTATATTCGAAGTGTCAAAATCATTTTTTATTCAAAATTGAAAAGTGTTGTTGAGTCTTCCTTTCTCTTTTGAAGAAGTAATTATTGAAAATTGTCATTTTGAGTGAAATATTTCATACCTTTGCTGCATTTAGTTTTCCTTTTTAGCACTTTTCACATTAAGCAGAATGAAAAAAAATACTTGCATTTGCATTTATCATTTTTAGATTTGTGCGCGAAAATATGATTTAGAGAAATGCACTAGCGTGTGCTCTTTGCTATTTTCTTAAAAGCACTGTTATCTTCTTTCCCTAGTAGCTAGGATATTCATTGCTGAAATAAACAAAGATCGTTTATCATTGTAGATTGCATCTTAGGGATTTCAGATCATCATCACCCGGTGAACCATTGAAAGGAAAAATCTAAAAAAGATCAACTTTAAAATGAATTTCAATGAACCTAACAACACTTTGGAACATAGCGCAACATATCTAGAGGTCTAGGCTAGAGACGTGTTCTGGCGTCATTAAAACCAGTGGCTATCTTTTTCATTGAAGGTTGGGGGATTCCTCCTCCTTGATATGACAAGTGCTAGCACGGACTTGTGCTCCCCATACCGTCGCATATATATTGGGAGACCACAATAGGCTTATATACTTTATCCATAGGAAGCTGAGTTTGTCGCCTTACTGATTGCAATGCGCTTAACACAACATTCGGGAAGATTGAATGCCATACATAATTCCTTGGTAATTTCTTTTTAATTTATCACCAAGGTGTACATTGTAGTTTTTCAATTGGTTTGGTAATCCCTCTGTCTAGATTTTCCAGAGTAGTCACTTTCGTTCCTTTTCGACTCTTTAAAAGAAAATGTCCATCTAAGCACTTGTCCTTTCAGGCTCATTAAAAATCGAAGGATACTACAGTCAGCTTTAGATTTTTCTTGACTCTTAAAAACTGAAAACGAAAAGTTGTGTCAAAGCGTCGTTAAAATTAATTGAATTCAGAATAACATCTTTGTTCCTTAGTTGATATTAGGTTGAGATATATGGAGACAAATCCGGAGTCCACCAATCAAGTAATCCCTTTTGAAGGGAATCCTAGTCCTTTTCCTTCCTTTGGAAATATTGGTGCCCCTTATATGGCTACATTATCCCTTCCGAGACTTACCATTGGCCTGCCAGTATGGTTGTTTTCAACCTCTTTGGTTCAAAATGGGGGTACACCTTCAACTGAACAAAATCAACCTCTAGTTGATTCGGAAGTTGACCCTTCACCTTCTTCCTCGTTTGTTTCTCCCTCCCCTTCTTCCTCTTCACTTGGTGAAAGTAGTGATACTAGTAACGGGTGGCTGAGAAGAAGAAGAAAGGGAAGGAGAAGAAGAAGAAGCCAATTCAGAGGGGGCAACCAAGCAACCATTACTTTGAATGCATCATCCACTTGTTGCCTTAATTTGAGAATCTCATTTGCTTGTTCTTTATCTGCTTGAGGTAGTTCTTCATTCGGCTTATCTTTTAATGATATCACTTCATCCTACAGCATTTGACGTACTTTGAAGGCACACTCCAGTTGAGCTTTTAATATAGGTAAATTCTTCTTCAAGGGCGCACTCCCTTTTGTTAAATAGATCTTGTTGATCTCTGATTTTATCTAATACTTCATTTGCTTGTTCATCTTCAATCTGAGGTGATTCGGAATCTAAATCCTTGCTTCCACCTAATGGCCAATTATCTCTCCTGCTGTCATTGTTCCTTTGAGCTATGTTATTCTTTTGAGGTTCTTTCTTCTTTGACTTATTTCCCATTGTTTCTATGGATCTCCTTCAAGCGATCAAGCTTCTACCGAAGGACCTGATCCGATACCAATTGTTGGAAATGATACTGAGAGGGGGGGGTGAATCAATATTAGTCAAGTCAATAATCGTTTTCATTTTTCATAGTCAAATTCATATATGCTACTTCAATGAAGGTAACTTGTGTGTACATGCATTTGTGTTTAAGGAAACTAGCGTATATCCAACAAACTTATGATTCAGTTAATTCATCATATGTTGATCTTTAATCAATGCATCAGTACTTCATTAACCATATAAACAGTAACTAGGTGTAGTAAAAACAGAACAAACCATCACACATAAGAAACACACATGAACACCAAGATATAATGTGGAAACCCAATGCGGGAAAAAAACCACCTGTTGTTGTCTTCTTTTTAATATAAGAAAACATGTTTACAATCTTGTACTGGTGCAGACCCATACTAGTACGCATGCACCCACGTGCAGAAGGCTACAACCTTCTCTTTTTCTCCAGCTACTACTGGAAGGGAGCTACAATCCCCTAGCTCTTGTACTAACCAATTTGTTTACTAGTACGTAGGCGTCGGCCTACTGAAGGCTCCAACCTTCACTCGTTTTCCAGCTGCTATTGGAAGGGAGCTCCAACCCCCTGGCTCTTGTACTAGCCGATATGTTTACCAGTACCTAGGCATCAGCCTACAGAAGGCTATGGCCTTCTCTCTTCCTCAAGGGACCATATTTCATAAATTTTCATACTAGATAATCCTGGAACACAACACCATAATCTGAAGGCCATGTTTCATCCAATTCTCATACAGGAAGCATCAACAACATTGAAGCTCAAAAATCGATCACCACTACAATACAACCATTGCATTAACCAATCATTAAATACTCAATCATCAATCTCTGAATCACCCTCTACTGAATCACTAAAGACCTGTCACCAGAACATAGAGCAGAACCTAGAACTCTACAATGTTGGAAATAATACTGAGAGGGGGGGTGAATCAGTATTATCAAATTCTTTTCAATATGCCTTCCTTAATGTATTGATCATTTACTTGTATATAATATGAGCATGAAACAAGAAAAACAGATAGCCACACCAAAGAACACCAGATATAAGGTGGAAACCCAATGTGGGTGAAAACCACCTGCTACAATATACCTCTATCTTCTTTCAATTAGAAACTTCTTTTACAATGATTTTGCACTGGTGCAGTCCTTTACCAGTACGCAGGCTGCAACCTGCAGAGAGCTACAACTCTCTCTCGTTCTCCAGTCTCTCCTGGAAGGGAGCTACAAGCCCCTTTTTCTCTTTTACTTCTTTAAGGACCACGTTTCATAAATTTTCAAACTAGATCCAAGAAGATCAAATCATCAAGTACATGCAAATCACCCAAACTCCTTATACAATCAACCAAGAGTCACCCAATTTCTCAGAATGCTGTAAACAGAAAGATAGTACCAGAAATATAAACCCAGAACTCTACAACAATAGATAAAAGATAATCAATAACTTTTTTAATACAGATCCGCAGTTTTTCCTTATCTGGACCGCGTGACTCCGCACCCAGCCTTATGTTATCTTGCATATCCACGCAAGGCACCTTCTGCTATACTACGTATATCCGCACTTCGCCTTTTGTCTTACTGCGTACTTCTACTGTGCCAGCGCACCTTCTGCTTCTATCGTGCCGCGTACTTCTATGTATCTCCGCAGCTTCTCCTTGTATCGCGCCGCGTACCTTTGACCTTGCTCCGCATAGCTTCTTCTGCTTCGTCGCGTGCCTCCGCAGTGTACCCTCTGTTGCACCGCGTACTTTTACTATATCATCGCACTCCGCCTTCGATCATGCTGTGATCCCCCACATTGTTCCTTTCTTTAGACCGCGTACCACCACACTGCACCTTTCACCGAACTGCGAGCCTCCACATCTGCACTATGAATTACCTGCGGACCTTTGATTTGAACCGAACTAACAACCCTCCAATGTACCACTAACAGTCAAATGCACAGATCTGATCATGCACCCGAGAGATCACGACTTCATAGATTCACCTTCAAATTTACTTTGATTTAGATCAAGCATTTTACATTGACAACCCAATATTTCAGATCTTAAGATATTCAATTGAAAAAAAGATGCCTTAGCCAAGTGATCTCCTTCCCTATTTATAGTCAAGCCCTTATTCACACCATGGGACAAAACCATCAATAACCAATACAAGGGATCCAAACCGGGGCTAAAATAGATCC
>APFE030655192.1:352617-407636 GCA_000404065.3 Pinus taeda
GCAGGCTCATGACGTGTTATTGCAGCTTTTATTATGCATGACAGTTTGTTTATTTTCAGTTTTAGCAGCACGCATAGGCTATCCTTCAGATGCCTATAAATACTTGCGTCTGCATAAGCTTATGTTAACTTTTACTTGCTGTATTTTTATGAACTTGTTGTAATTTTTGAGCATTCCCAAGACTCTGTTTTTATAGTGCTGTTCTAGCACTCTTAACTGTGAATTTCTGCACATGGAGTAACAGAAGTAGTGTTGTTTTGGAGCTTTCAACACTTTGAGTCTTCTTTGGGTTATGTGAATGGAGGGCCCCTGTTCATATTAGCCTTGTATAGTATTTTCATGTTCAACATTTTCTTTTCTTGATCTATGTACAGCATAATTCACTTCATTTTAATTCATTTTGAATCCTTTCTTTTAAGCTGATCAGCATTGCTCTTTTGTAGGTTTTTGACCCGGGATTATTTGTGTGTTTATGTGTTTGCTTTGTATCTAGTGGTAGTTTTAGTTGATAGATTCAAAGTTGCTGTCTTTTACTTTATTTCCATAACTAGTTTTTAGTTTTATTTCTCAAAACTGTCTGCTAACATTTGAATGATCTCTTACTATAAATTGCTTATCTTTTAGAGATCAGAATACTAATCACTTGCAGCTGGCTTTGGGTGCTTTCTAGACTAATCCTTAGCTACTTTATAATCGTGCTTTACACAGTACTATGTGATAGAGGCAGAGAGTTAGAAAGAGCAAAATATTATCACTAGTCTTTAAAGTAGATTTTTCTCATTTTTATCATTTCTTAGACTTATCTTTAGCTACTTCTTAATCGTGTCTTACATAGTACTATGTGTTAGAGGCAGAGAGTTAGGAAGAGATAAACATTATCATTGGTCTTTTAAGTGATTTCCTTACTTTTTATTTGCAGCAGCATGAATGGTGTCTAATACCACTAGAAAGTGGTTCTTTGCTTTCAGTTCATTTTAATTCATTTTCTTCAAAGTTTTCCTTTTCAGCAAATAGTTAGAAACCACTAATCACACACCCTCACTCATCTAGAATTCACTCCACACACACCATCACTCATTTGTTTATAAGTACATCACTCCATCTTAGGAAGATAAATTAATCACAAACAAAAAAAACTCTAAGAGGTTGCTTAAGTACATATATTACACCTTCACTTCATCAGCTTACGAGCCCTGGGTTGACAATTAATGATATCAATTTAGGAATACTAAATTGACCAAACAACTGCGTACCACCGCACTGCACCTTTCACCAAACTGTGAGCCTCCACATCTGCACTATGAATTACTTGTGGACCTTTGATTTGAACCGAACTAACAACCCTCCAATGTACCACTGACAGTCAGATGCACAGATCTGATCATGCGCCCGAGAGATCACGACTTCATAGATTCACCTTCAAATTTACTTTGATTTAGATCAAGCATTTTACATTGACAACCCAATATTTCAGATCTTAAGATATTCAATTGAAAAAAAGATGCCTTAGCCAAGTGATCTCCTTCCCTATTTATAGTCAAGCCCTTATTCACACCATGGTACAAAACCATCAATAACCATTACAAGGGATCCAAACCGGGGCTAAAATAGATCCTATACCACGGGCCAAAACCATAGAATCAGAAATGGCGGGCTAAATACCACGGGCCAAACATAAGAAACCCCACGTGAGTGCGCTTCACTGCCTTGGAGTGAGTGAACTGGGGTTCCGCACCTTCTGAACGGGTAACCTGCGGGTATGACCGCACCTCCTAGACGGTGAACCTGCGGGTCCGCACCTTTTGAACCATTCACCTACGAGCCTCTTAATTTCCATCATTTTGAGAGCCTGAATAGACCATTGCCACTTGAGTGAGTTGCCATCAAGTACAACACCTATATCATAGAGCCATACCAGAATCATAATGCCAACATACAAGAACCACTAGAATCATCTACAAATTCAGATATCATATTTCATAATGTATACACTACTCTGGTGAGCCGAACAAGCATGTATACGCACTTTTAGCAAAGCGAACCTCCGTACAGATCTCCAAATATTTACTCATAACTTTGCAGCTATTCCAAACATCAATCATACCTAGACCATAACATTTAGAGAATAAAATGTGCGTCAGGTAATTCAAATCTAGTCTATCCATGATCAAACAACATAATGATAATACATTCCAAGCCTTAAGATCCCGATCCATCATCCATGATCATCCACATAGGTACATCCTTGGTTCAGATCAAGCAAAGCATCACAAACCCATAACCTGCATACTGGATCTCACACTTCATCAGATATTCAATACTTGCACACCTTGACCTAAGGACCTTCTCCTCCTTATGTAGTTTTAGGCATTTCTCAATACCATGGGCCAAAACCACTTAGGACCAATACCTTGGACCCAATACCTAGGATCAATACCTTGGACCAAATACCTTGGACCAATACCATGGATCAAAATACCATGGACCAAATACCTCAGACTAAAAACTTAGTTTTCCAACATGTATGCGCTTTCCCTCTCGTGAAAGTGCATGTGTATGTTATATGCTCTTTCTGTTCTGTGAACCTACGTGTATATGCAACTTTGTCAAGGTGAACCTGCATATACCTCTCTTTCTTCATTCTTTGTAATCTAATCATGTTGCACCGTGATCTTCCGTCTGAGTGAGTTGCCATTAAGGACAACACCTATATCATAATGCCAATAGATACCATATGTCAAAACAAAACATGTCAATCAGTTAATTTAGTGTGTAAAGGGACTTAGCAGCTTAAGGAAAGAAAAATAAAGGTAAAGGTAATGTTTTATTTCAAATAAGACAATGTTGTAGTACACTACCTCACCTCATCATTTCTCATAGGGACATCTTTGCTTCAAAATATGTTTATGATAAAATGGAGAAGAATTTTACCAAAGTAAAAGAGGTTTTTGTCCATTACAGTCCTAGGAACAAAAACCCCCATATTATGCACACGTGTTACTATTTGAAATAAATTCCCAAAATACAATTGCTACGGGAGAGTTGTTGCACTTCAAGATAGTTTTTTAGGGTTTTGGAGCAACTGTTGGCAATGATTAATGACTCTATTATGTAGTAGACATCCTAATATTTCCAATGGTACCTTCAGATCATGATTTGGATTAGTGGAAGGAATCCAATGGTTCTCTGCAAGTTGGAGCTTCGTTTTTTTTAGAGACATGCTGGGTTTTGGAGTCACCTTGGGAAAATCAATATTTTCCCCCGATGAAGTGTCCAAATTGCATGATGGAGGATTCTACCTTATGGCATACTTCAAGAGATTTCAAACGAGCTATCAAGTTCTCCATTTGGAGCCATTTAAGGCCTCCAAAAGTGGTTTGGAGTATGGCGCTATGCTAAGAGACACTGCGTTGTGCTCAGGAGGCCGACGTTGTGCTTAGAAACACTACGCTGCGCTTGGGCACTGCGATAAGGAAGAATACACTATGCTTGGGCCATAGTAACTCAAATTTACTAGAAGCTCACCCAAATTTAATTTTTAAGGTTTCTCACCTATTTTCTTGCAATCCTAAGCTCATGCACAAGGTTGCAAAAATGAAATGAGATTGCTTCACCAAGCCATCACCAAGACACATCAATGCAGCCTATGGAAATATGGTTATTGTTGGCTTATATGGGCTTGACCTAGGTTTAGGACAGTTATTTAGCCAAACAAATCCCATAGCTATAGGTCCTTTCGGCAACATCCCGTGGAGCGTGGACTAAGGTCTCACCCGAGGTAGCAAGAGAAGGGTGATGGAACCAGGTTCCACACCCTTCGGATGTCTGATGTGGTCTGGAGGTTTCACGCACCATTCTATAGCCTCGCACTGCTCTGCTTCTACGCAGATCTCAAATAGAGCTATTCCTCTATACTAATTTTTAATGAGTTATCATAGATTAGATCTACTTCTTATAGTCTTTAAGAAATTATTTAATAGAAATAACCAGTTCGCACACTTAGAAAAGATACAGATTTGCATAAACTCATACCATAAGCATACGCGTGTAGATCAAACAGTCATATTAACCACAAATTAACCAGATCCACAATAATTCAGGTTTAACAAAGAATTTTAAAATCAACTTATCTTTATTCAATTCTTTCACTAATACATCCAGATTCGCCCTACGCACTCAGCTGCAGGGGTCCGTGCACACAATTGCGGACTCTATTAGGCCTCTGCGCACATAGTTGTAGAGCCTCTATCTACCTACCAACACCCTTGAATCGGACTTACAGATGCTCAATACTTCACTACTCAAAAGTCCATTACCATTCCGATCCAAAAGTACATATCCAAAGCTACCTTCTACCCTTAGAGCCTCGCTCTATTTATACATTTACATTTCTACACCCCAAAAATGTTATGCGGGACCGCTGCTACCCAACAACCCCCCAATGCAATCATTGTGACTCGTCCCAAGTCACTCATTGGTGTGGCAAGACATGCTGCCTAGGCTCTGCCATTTCTACCACTTCTCGCAAACAATACTGCTCATTTTGCTCTGCTCGGTTAACACAGAACAACCCCTTATAGGATTTTAGCTCTAGTTGCGGTGCTGCATATGGGACCTCCTCGTACCAACACAACCAATTTCTAAGTTCCTAGCTTCTCTCTGCACTATCTGCTGCAGCTTGTGTTGTAATTTTGCAAGACCATTGTTGTTGTCTGTGAGATCCCAAGCTTCAAGATACCCCAAAGATGACTTGTTAACTACAATTCCACCAATTGGCTCTGTATTCACAGCTTTTCCTTTACCCTTTATGGTTCGTTGTGTTATGCTCCTATACCAATAGGTGTAATATTTCATGATTGACATTGATGAGCTCTGAAATATGTTCATACCTTCTCTCGTTGCAAAATTTTTCCATATTGTCAAAAAAAATGAAAAAATTTAAAAAATGAAAAGAGGGTATGCCCAGAAAGAAAAATCAAACGGTAAGAAAAATAAGATGGTCAAAAAAGTGAAAGAAATGAACCCCAAACAAAAAGACTAGGAAAGTGTGCAAGTCCAAAACACCACTACTAGTTTGTTTTCTGTAACAATCTGATTGTGTGCAGCTTGTTGATTTATGCCACCATTGATGAATGGACAAACAATTTAATCTTGGCTAGTTCATGTTTGAATTTCAAGTTTTAGAGATAGAGAATAAAATCTGACCAAACTGTTCAAATTTGGCAGATAAATAGACAGGTAGAGAAGCAAAGGAGCTCAACAGTTAAATCCGGGCCTTTGGATGTTATAAGCGTAGACTTAGGTAGGCTTACCATGAAAAGAAAAAGAAGGTGATGAGGGTTTGCTAGTCCAAGTGCCCCTGAAGAAAGTAGAAAAAATGCTAGGCCAAGTAGGCAGCATAAGTACAATGATGTTGCAGAATGAATACTTGTGTTAGATTTTGTCTCCACGTGTGTTAACTTTTACTTTAATCACAAGTGCCATGGCGGATGCAGCTCAAGTGAGACAAGGTTTCATGACTAACTCATTTTCATACTTTTCCCTAAAATCATTCACTTACTTCCCCAAGGATATTAAGATCTGCTTAATATCCCTCATAAACCACTCATTGCTTCTTCTAATGACCCCCTAAGAAAAAACTCTATTTTACTTGGGAGATTGCACAAATATCATATAAACCCCTATTCTACTTCAAAGCCTAAGTTAATGAAAGGCCAATTGTTTTTAACTTAGCGCTGACCATTAACTTTATTTATATAAATCCCACCTTATTCTCAATCATGTATTGTACATAAGTACATTAAAAATTCCCCAAAGATTAATATCCCCGCCTCGGTCGAATACGACCATAGTTACATTTCAATAAGGATTGATGAATTTATTTGAAGTTCATTAAGAACCCTCCCCGCGCCCATTATGGTATTAATTAACCTCTGGTTAATTAAGAACCAATTAACCCTGACCAATGAAATTTCCCCCGATACATTTAAATACATGGTTTAATATATCGAGCCCGCTGCTTAAAATCCCGCCATATTCCACGAGCACCCGCTGTCAGATCTAGGCCCGACCATCAAACGGCCAACGATCGTATCGTTCCACCCTTTATCTCCTCTATTTAACTCGTGGGGAGCTGGCGGTTCTATCGTCGTACCAAAGACACGCGGCACTCATTTGACCTACTTGCTTGCCCCCGTCCGAAACCACTCGACCCCAAAAGCGGGGCGGGGGAAGTTGCTTACCACCCTCTGCTAGCAACAGGACGTCCCATCACTCTGACGTCACCCATGCAATAAATGCCAAAATAAAGCCTCGCCAAACCAAAATCTTGTTAAAAACGGTGAGAAAATGTCATTTTCACCCATTTTCTTTTCAAACTGCTTCCATGCAAAATACGTCCAAACGACTGTACGAGCATCCAGTCCACCACCCGACAAAAAAATTATAGCGTTGTTCCCTGCAGTTCGTTGTCCAACTTGCGAATTACACGGTTTGCCTCTTAAAAACAGGTATTTACCCAATTCTCTCCGCGGACCTATAATTTCATTTTTTCCACTGGTAATTGTACCTAAAAGAGCCGAATTCGAACTGAAAACAGTCCCAAGATTCCATAAAAATACCCCTAAGCCTTCTGTTCAGTCCAATGTTTCCACATAAGCCCATTTCCAGTTTGAAAACACAAGAACCAAACATGGAAGCTCCCACAGCCCTGAACGTCGTGCCTATAAATGTGCCTCATAAAGACTTGGATTATTTACCCTTGGCCAACAAAGATTTCCAAATAAAAGATTTGTATGGAAATATGGACCATCTTCAAGCCTTCTGCCAAATCAGCTATAGCTATCAAAACATCTCTGATATTTTTGGGTTATGGGAATCTAACCTTCCCATGTATTTCATTCCCTCATTTCATGTTTTCCCAGACATCATTCATCAGTGTTGTGCCAATTATGACCTTGTCCATAGAGTAGTCATGTCCCCGTCCCAAACTGCTCTGTTTCATATAACTACTGAATCCATCAATGAGATGATACATTTCCATCCCATTGAGCCCCTGGTTCATCTTTCCATGGGGTATCTACTCGAAAAAGCTTCTCAATTGTCCAACTCAGAAATGACCCGTATTGCTCAGATGTTCATGAAACTAGACTGCCAGCCCAAAGGCCCACCTCCCTATTTGCATACGTGGTTCACTGACACTGGAAGACTTGATGTTGACATGATATCCCGAATCTTGGGATTTAATACCAGTGAATATGTGGATGAGATCACCCTAGTTCTACTGTCAATTTTTACTCTTGGATAGCCCCCTGCTGTCAAATATGACTATGCCAGTTCGACTGCTAATAAAATCCATGATCAATTCATGAACCTAGATAGAGAAGGAGTCTTCAAGTACACATCTTTCATATACTACCTTCTATTATATTATCATCCAGACAGCTATTCTTTCCCCATCAGGAGGTTGGACTCAAAGGGAAATCAAAGTTCTGTGATCTTCTGGACCTCAGTCTTCCCTAATACCTTTGAGTGCCCTTATACCTATGATGAGTTTATTGACTTATTTGATCTTTTGACATCCACTTTGTTGATAGGAACTCCCCCTCCTAGAATCTCTGGTGACATGAAAATAATTCTAGAGCTCTCCAAACAATACAGGATAGGTGACTGGTACTTGTACCAAAATCACACTGAAATCAAAATATATGGTTGTGAACTGTGCCCTTTAAAGCTTCCTAAATATGTGCCCATGAGACTATTTTCACTAGAATATTTTAGATAGATCATAAAGGCATATTTAGATCATTTTTGTAATGCAAAGAAGAAGGCCCAGATGAGAATCAAAAACATGTTAGGCCCTTATGTCATCCATTCTAGAGATGCCTGGCAAGAAGCCGACAATATTTTAGGAGATCACCTCAAATTGAATAAAAGTTTCTGGTGGGTGCCATATGACCCATATAGTTTTATAAGTGACAGAAAGGTAAGGAACAAGCTATTAGTTTATGTACATCATAGGATCCCAGAAATTGAATAGTATGCCAATCAGGATGAATGGGTAGAAGGGACCTTAATAGAAGAAATTAGTGAGAAAGAAAAAATGGAAAAAACTATGAAAGATCTTGAAAAAAGCCTTGACCTGGACGCTTTTGGACAGGTATCTTTCAAACTGGCTCAACAATCAGGAGTTGGTACATCCTTTGTTGGAACTTCTCAGTAGCCTGCACAAAAAAACAGAACAACAATCACAGGGACTTCAAAGGGCAAAGAGGTAGATACCATAGAGCATCCTATAATGACAAACCAGCCATCAACATCAAAAGAATAGATTCAAGGGAAAATTCCTCCAGCCCAAACGGAAGTAGCTGGAGTTCTTGCATTAAAGACTCCTCTAAATGAGCAAAGAAGCAAGAAGAGAGACAGGGAAGACCCCACACCTATCAGTGGACCTGAAGAACAACCGGGTGCAAAGAGGCAAATATTGAATCCTCTATCTGAAGATGAAATTATTGAAGAAACCACAGACAGTCTAAGAGGTGAAAGGGTAGTCAGCCAGCAGACTTCCCCAGTGATAGAAACATCAACCAGCTCACACAGGCAGGAGCTAGAAAGGCAGCACACTGTAGAAGTTTCATCCACTAGGCCACAAAGCAAACAGGCCTCGGACATCAAAAGGACATTCACAGAGATAAAGGCTAGGAATGACCCACTAAGGCTTCAAATTTATAACCAGTATCTTAATATGGCCCCCACAAACCAGCAGAGATTAATGTCAGCTTATGACATGAAGGAGGGAAAAATGGTCATGAGTTACTTTAAGCCCAGGGTGCAACAACCAAAGTCAACAGTTGATTACATCAGGACAAATTTGGAGGTCCTAGCCAAGGATATTTATCCTATGGACCAGATTGAGCTTCATAAATAGACTGGAGAGATGGTCTACTCCACACTGGCTGATAAGGAAATGTTGGCTCATAAATTACAAAACTCCTTGGACAATACCTCTGCTCAACTACATTTGGAGAAAACTTCTTCTCTGGCTAAGGACAATAGGATAAAATCTTTGGAGGAGATTATCATTGAACTGGGACATGATCCCAAAGATGGTAAAGGCATAAAGGCACTGATGAAGAAGAAAGAGGAAGACATTGATGCCCTGAAGAAGTAGCTTAAACTGCCTCCTTCCATGCACCCAAAGACTGCAGAAGTTGTACAACAAAAATTCGAAGAGTAGATGATGCACCTGTTCATAAAACTCAACAAAAGATTAACCAATACAGAGCAGGCACTGGAAAAGGCACTAAAGGAAAAGTAGGGAGAGTCGATCTCCCAGCCTCCTGAGGTCACCCCTACAGTCTCAACTGTAGCCCCCTCCATACTTGGAGCAGCATTGGCTCCCAATGTTCCAGCATCCATAGCAGGGATAATTACATGTACATCAGCAACAACAACAACAACAGCACCAGACAACAGTACTAATATGACCACAGAATGGTTGATAAAGGCCATGGAAGAATTAAATCTACAAGTGTCAGAATTGAAACTGGTAAAGGAACAATTGGCAAAGGTAGAAAAAAGTTATGAAAAATCCAAGATGAATGTGGCAGAGAAAATAAGGGAGGTTAAACATTAGAGAACAAAGTGAGAGCATTAGAAAAGGATCTTTCTCTCGATAAACCTCTGGCAGAAATCAAAGGAATTTTGTGGGCCAACATCGATCAATACCTTAATAATGTGTGGAGATCTATCCAAGTTATTTATGAGCAAATTGACTTAATAAGAGTGGCCCAAGTGGAGATTCAAAAAAACAAGAACTTTATTGGGGCAGATTCCTGAACTAGCTAACCCGCTAATACATTTTTTGAACACCAAGACCAGCGAAGGACTGGAAGCACTGGAAATCACAGACACGACAGGCACCATTCTGGAAATCAAGAGAGTTCTATCCAAGAGAAATCTGATGCAAAATTTGGAAAGGAGATGTGAGGATATGCAGGTGGAGATTAATTCTTTTACAGAAAAGTTCACAATTTTGCAGGATAAGGGTCTACCCAGTCCTTTAACAAGTAATAACCAGCTGATGAAACATATAGATTATGCACACAAATTGGATAAATTTGCTGCTGATCAAATTACTTCATCAACAAGTGCTTCAGAAGTGAAAGCACTTCCATCTGGCCAAGTCCTCTATGATAACTTAGAAAATTTATTTTATATTGAGCATGAGGTGAAACATCTATTCACCATCCAATGTAGTTTCTTCAGGTACACAGGGACTGATGAAACTTTAAGGAAGTTGCAGAGACATAAGTTACCAGAACAGAAATGGTGGGAAGATATGTTAACAATTTTATAAACTTATCTTTGGTATCTTTGGTATAATGAAATTTTGGGCCATTTACCACGTTGCGGTAAATAGAGATAAAAGAGGGTCATATCAGTCAAAGATTACCAGATCAGGTTTAAGTAATATCCGAGCAAGCTGGAGCAGCCAACACAGAGTATCAGTGGAGGACAACTGTAAATCGACTCACAGGGCCTACCTCTAGTGCATTTGACAAAGATGGAGCAGCCAACACAGCATCAATTTGTCTTTTCCCTATTTTCAAGACTATTTGTCTATATCTGTTGTAAAAAAAAATGATTAGTCATCACTGGATATTATCTCCGTGAGATATTTTGTATAAATACCCCCTAATCGAAGTATTTTGGGTTGGTGAATATTTCTAGACTTTGCTGTAACATTGAGTTTTGGAATAGAAAGTTGTTGGAATCAACTATTGTTGTGTTAACTGGATAGAGAATTGAAGCAGAGGACTTGCCATAGGATTCTTGAATCAAACGTCGGACTAATAAGTCTCTTATATATGTGTTTTTTCTTGTTTCTTATATCACCCGTGTTTCAAAATATCAATGATAAAGATAAAAATTAATTCATAATTTGTTTGAATGCACTCAGTATTCATCCGTTATCATTCTCTATGTTTTCTTCAAAATTAGAATAAGCAGTGTAACTCTTAATTTCTCTTGTTTCCTAATTCTTTCATGTTGATTATTTGTTAAGGAATTCTTAATTTTCTCTTTAGCAGTAATCATCCACTTTCCCTCTCTAAATAGGTTGAAAGATTCTTAGCTGCCTTTCTCCCAATTTGAACCCATTCCATCTACATCAAATCTTTATTTGTTCCTTGTTTGACTTCCTTGCCCTGTGGAACCATCCTTTGTTAAGAAACCAAATCCAGAAATCCACTCTCGTTGACTCCATTAGCCCATTGGACTGTACTACTCACTCTTGCACCTTTGCTTTATTGAATCTCACCATCCAAAAAATCAAACAAAATGATTGAACCTCATAACTAGCCTAATACCTTTCAAAACAAAGTTAAATCATAAAGAGAGAGCCCTCTCTGGATACAAATTGGCTAGATTTTGTATCTAAAAGATTGGTTTGTGGTTACTTCGGCCTCCTTTCCCTTTGTTACAACTTTGGGGAAAACTTGAGTGATAACATTATTGGCGACTCCACTGGGGACCTGGATAATTTGTTTGTTGCTGCTATCTACTTTACAAGCTACTGACAAAGCCTGAAATTTAGCCAGGTAGCCTTTGAAATGTTTTTTCTTTGCAATGGTAGAAGTAAATAAATGCTACTTCAGTCTATCTCTGGTCTAGCTTATAGATTGGATAGTTTTTTTCGAATACTTGATCATTTCCGCTTTCATAAATCTTTAAGAAAATTTACAGTTCCCATATCCAAAGTCTCTTAAAGAAACTGTTAAAGTTGTAGTGTTAAAACCTATTTACAGAAAACCAATAACACACCGAGAAGCCTGGCTTCAAAAAGGATTCGTCACACCAGATCAGATCCTGATCCAAACCCACCACCTGTGTTTGAAAATCTGAATCTGATTTCTAGGATTCTTAGAAGACAAGAGAGCCAAGAAAATTCTATTATTTCTCGGCCCCTATTCAGATCAAAATCCTATCCTGTGAGGTGGATCCACCTTGAGGACAAACCTTTTGCTCAGTATTTTGAAAGCTCTTCATTTGAGACCTTTTCCGAATTTCGTTTAATCCATACAGTTCAAGATCTAATATTCATTGAAAATTTACAGCTTGAAGTTGTTGCTTCACATCTTGACAGACATCTGCAGAACTCCATCCCATCTGAGCTTACCTCTAAAAAAACACCAAATCCTTTTGTGATTACTACTGCTTCTCAAAATTCACCATAAGCACCTCTGCCTTCCCAACCTCAAGCTACCCCTTCCACACCCCCATCTGCTATCCATATTCCCATTGTCATCCCTACTGCACCAGTTGTCACATATATCCCTGCTATCATGGCGAAAAGATATGCTCCTCTAAACTTACTTGCCAATCCAGAGGCTATGCCCCAAGACTATCAAAGTAAAATCACTCTTTTTGATGGCACATGCACATACACAGCTCAACAACATACTAAAAAAATAACAGATTACTTTGAAATATATGAAGTTGATGCCGATGATGTCAGAATGAAAATTTTTGTTCAAATTTTGATTGGAGATGTTAGAACATGGTTTAAAGCCCTCTCTGCAAACAGTATCAATGACCCACAAGCTCTTTATCAAACTTTCTTGAACAGATGGGAAAATAAAAAAGATCCTCTCCGCATTTTATCAGAATATGAAGGCTTAAAAAGAGGTACCCAAGAAACTGTCCAAGATTACTGCACCAGATTCAATAATGTCTACAATATTATTCCTCAAAATCTCAGACCTCCTCCAGACTTGGCTTTGATCAAATTCCCTGATGCATTTGACTCTGATATGGCATACCAACTTAGGGAAAGAGCTCCTAGAGACCTAGAAGAAATGCAGAGTATAACTGTCAGTGTTGAAGCCAACCTAATCTCTAAACGAGCTAGAGCCAGAGCTGAAAGGAGGACACCTTTCAAAGAATAACCTTATGCCCTTGAATAAAAATTAGATGCTATTATTAAAGGAATGGACAGACTTGGTGATAGAGTAGAAACAATTGAGAGGAAATCCCCTTGGGATGGTCAACCAAGCAATGCTGGGAGAAATCCAAGTTTCAGAAAAAATCAAAACCCTAATACTGGAAAGGTTGGGCCTGACCAAAACATTAGGTCCCTATTCCAGGAAAATTATGCTGAAGCCTCAACTTTTGATGAACCACCAGAGGACACTCAAATTAACTAATGGGCCTCAACAATGAACAACAAGTTTTCTTGACCCAAGAAGACCAAGAAGCTCACACTCTTGAACAATTCCAAACTCAGTCAGGTGAATCATTCGATTTCAGTGAAGGATATGATACAACCATTTATGAATTCCACAAGCAATACAATTTGAGGAGTAGAAGAATAGATGTCCCTGAAACCACTAAACAAAAAGATTGCCATCAACCGAGCAAAGCTAAGACAAAAAACCCCCTTGTACAAATCCTCTCTGGAACAAGTCCTAACCTAGACAATCCAATAGTGGAAGATGTATTAGATAATCAACAAACTAACAAACAACCTTACACTTTCATTCCTCCCAAAGGAAATGTGGAAGAACCTCTAGAAGTTGATTTGGAAGCAACTTCAACCCAAAACCCCACTCTTGGAAAAGGAAAAAACACAGAAAAGATAGCAGAAATAGAGAATCCCACTGTCCAAAATACAAAAACCCAAACCGAAAAACCTTTCAATCTTGAGACTGAGATAGGCAAATTAAAAATAGCTATTCCATTGTCAAAATTGGCTAAACATGATGTCTAGAGAGGTCAAATTAGCAGATCACTCCAAATTTCTGTGAACAAAGGTTCAGTAAATGTTTTTGATGACCAACCTAAATTAATTTTTGGACCTGAGGTAAATGGGAAAATAGTAGATGGAGGTGTTCCTCCTTTCTATTTAAGTCTGAACATACATGATAAAATACTTCATAATACCATGTTTGATTCTAGTGCTTCTCATAACTTAATGCCTAAATTTGTAATGGAGAAGTTGGACGTAGATATTACCAGGCCATACAAAGACTTATTCTCTTTTGATTCAAGCCAGGTCATATGTCTAGGATTGATCAAAGATTTATGTGTATCACTAGTTCAATACCATGCCAAAACCATTTTAATGGACATAGTACTAGCTGATATTCCACCAAAATATGGCATGTTGTTATCTAGGTCTTGGGGTGCAAAGCTTCAAGGATCATTACAATTGGACATGTCCTATGCTACTATTTTAGTGTTTGTTCAACCAAAGAAATTGTATCGAGAAACTTTAATGAAATATGTGGTAAGTAGCCAGGAGAAACCCCAGAATTTTTCCATCTACTCCATGCACTCTAACATGGACTCCTTCATTCTCTACATTGCTGAAGTTGATCCTCCAACTGAGATAACTGCTTTTGCAGTTGAACAAGAAGAAATTTCAAACGGGAGGGCTAGTGTTCAAATTCATGATTTTTCTAAGAACAATGATATACCAGACACTCAAGGGAAACCAGATGAAACTAAAGAACCATATCCTCCTATCAAGCAGATTACTGAGACTCCTGATACTAACTATGAGCATGATATCATTTGGTACTTAGAATTTGATGGCTCAGTCAATAAATTAGGAGCAGGAGCTGGAATTTGGGTGCACAATCTTGAAAATGGTCATGCGGAAGGTCATGCTTACAGATTTAACTTTAGATGCACCAATAATATGGCTGAATATGAAGCTGTGTTGCTAGGACTTAAATTGATCAAAATTTTAGGGGCAATCAGGGTATTAGTTTTGGGAGATTTAGATTTAGTCATTCAACAGATAAAAGGGAACTTCCTCACAAATGATCACATATTAAGATCTTACAGAGGAACATCAATTGAGATCCTTAATACATTTCTTGAAACACAACTTGCCAAAATTCCAACAAAACATAATTTGCATGCTCACAGCTTAGCAACCATTGCCAGCACTTGTAAATTACCATTTGAACCCTATCATTAGTTCACAGCTGAGATTAGACACAGGCCAACCATACTTGACAATGTAAAGAATTGGCAAGTGTTTGACAATGATATTCAGATCAATAATTTCTTAACCCTAGAACAAGAGTTTTTAAGCACTAATATAGTCACAGACACCCTTAGTGAGTTTGAGCAAAGAGATAGAACAGAAACATGCATTTTAGTAGAAAGCGCCACTCAAATGCTCCACCCAACAAAATTCACCAATAAAGAAATGCAAGATCTCAAAGGAATAGACATCCATTAGATTATCGAAGGAGAATCTGAAGTTATTGATTTGAAAGACAATCATTTGCCCCAAGGATTAACTCCTTCAGAAGATTTCTTCGATTCTAATGATGTCTCAAAGAAACCCAAAATGCAACCTCTAAAAGTAGACATTGAAGACTGTAACGTAGGAACTGATGAAAATCCAAAAATTATAAAATTGTCCAAAACTTTGCCCCCTGATCAAAAGCTTAAATATTTTGAACTGATCAAATAATTCCAGGATGTTTTTGCCTGGAGCTATGAAGATCTGAAATCTTACGACACTTTTATAATTTAACAAACAATACCCCTCAAGGAAAACCAAAAACCATTCAAGCAAAAGCTCAGAAGAATTAACCCTGTACTACTTCCCTTAATTGAAAAGGAAATTAAACGAATGTAAAAAGTAGGAATAATTGCTCCAATCAGGTTTTCAGAATGGGTGTCTAATCTAGTACCTACTAGGAAGAAAACAAGAGAAAACAGATTATGTGTTGATTTAAGGAATGTAAATAAGGTTTCTTTAAAAGACAATTACCCGTTACCTAAGATGGATCACATTTTACAAAGGGTAGTAGGTGCCTCCAAGATTTCACTTTTGGATGGGTTCTCAGGTTTTAACCAGATTCTGGTCCATCTCGATGACCAGGAAAAAACTGCTTTTACAACACCATGGGGAACTTTCAAATATGTTAAAATTCCATTCGGGCTTAAGAATGCAGGGGTAACTTTTCAACGAGCAATGGACATAGCTTTTGCAAAATAAATTCACGATTTTTCAGTCATATATTTGGATGACCTCATTGTATTTTCTAAATCAGGTCAGCAACATCTAGATCATTTGAGACAAGTGTTTTTAAAATGTAGAAAATAAGGTATTTCATTAAATCCTAAGAAGTCATTGTTTGGTCTAGAGGAAGGCAAATTGTTAGGCCATATCATCTCCAAATATGGCATCAAAATTGATCCTGCTAGAATAGAAGCCACTCTACAAATAGCCCACCCCAGAAACGTTAAAGAACTTCAAGCTTTTCTAAGAAAGATCAACTCTTTAAGAAGATTCGTACCTAGTTTGGCTGAATTAATTAGATTGTTGAACAATATGTTAAAAAAGGATTCCCGGGTTAAATGGACATTAGAAGTCAAACAATCATTTGAAGAAATTAAAATGGCTTTGACCAAAGCATCAGTCCTTACAAGTCCAAAGTTTTATAGAGATTTCATAATATTTTGATTTGCATCAGAACATTCCACTGTTGTTGTTTTACTACAAAAAGATGATCAAGGATGTGAAAAACCCATAACCTTTTTTAGTAAAACACTGAGAGATGCATCGCTAAAATACCAAATCATGGAAAAACAGACTTATGCACTTGTGAAAGCTATTAAAGACTTCAGAGTCTATATATGGTACTCCCAATTAATAGCTTATGTACCAAGTGTTGTGGTCAAAGACATCCTGACTCAGGATGGAATTGAAGGCAAACGAGGTAATGGATAGCTAATATATTGGAGTATGATATTGAAATAAAACCTACAAAACTTATAAAAGGACAGGGATTGGCTAAACACATGACTAAAACCAACTTTCAATCCCTGGACATTAATGAACTGGATAACGAACAGGAGATGGAAACTCCACAAATTAGCCAGGCCTTCTTAGAATCACCTTGGTATGTAGATATAACTCATGTATTATTAAGCCTGCAAGCTCCTCCAGGGTTGTCTAAAACAAAGAAAAGGTTTTTAAAGATGAAAGCTTCAAAATTTTGAATCTTAGATAATGCTCTTTTTTGGAAAAATCATGAAGGTATTCTATTAAATTTTTTAATAAAAGATGAAGCTGACAAAGTTCTCAAAGGTTTTCATGCAGGGGATTGTGGTGGACATCTTTACTAGAAATCAACTGCAGAAAAAATCATAAGGGTTGGATTTTATTGGCCCACTTTATTTGCTGATGTAAAGAAATTTGTCACTGCTTGCCATAAATGTCAAATTGTTGAAGGCAATAGGAATATTTTACCTCTACCCCTTAGACCAATTTCCACTGAAAGGCCCTCCCAACAATGGGGTTTGGACTTCATTGGGGAAATCCATCCTCCCTCTTCTGGCCAACATAAATGGATCCTCACTCCCACAGATTGTTTCACCAAATGGATAGAAGCCATTCCTTCCAGACAAGTCAATGATACAGTGATTATAGGACTTTTAGAAACCAACATACTGTCTCGTTTTGGCTATCCTGAAAAGATCATAACTGATAATGTTGCTGCTTTCAAATCCAAGAAAATGATAAGTTTCTGTAATAAATACCATATCACTTTGGTCCATTCCACAACCTATAACCCTCAAGGTAATGGTCTAGCTGAGTATTCCAATAAAAGCTTGATTAATATTATCAAGAAATTGTTGGAAGAGAACAAGAAGAACTCGCACAAGAAACTTACAAATGCATTGTGGGCAGACAGACTAACTACAAAGAGATATATTGGAACTAGCCGTTATGAATTAGTTTATGGCATGGAGGTGGTATTTCCTTCATCTTTAGGAGTCCCTGTGATGAAATTACTACAAGAAGCTCAGGTGGAACCCAATGACATTCAAAGAAGAATAAATAAGACCATCCATTTGCAACAGACCAGAGAAGAAGTATACCAAAGATCCCAAGTGCTACAAGAAAAAATCAAGAAAATATTTGATAAGAGGACCAAGGCAGAGGATTTCTACCTTGGAGACAAAGTCTTAAAATGGGATTCCAGGAGAGACAAGGGAAAACATGGGAAGTTTGACTTCCTATGGAGGGGACCTTTTATTATCTAGGCCTTGCAAGGGAACAATACATACTTTTTGAAGAACTCGGATGGTACAGAAACAGAAGAAGGGCCAGTTAATGGTCAGATGTTAAAACAATACTTTGATTCAATTGTTTGATGTAATCTTGCCTCAACATGTATATACTATATCCTTGGTAATGCTGAAGTGGAAGCCCGAAGAGAAGGCCCTAAGCTTCACAAGTGTAACTGTTGTAAGTATAATAAAGCAACTAGCAAGAGGAGATTTTAGAGCATAGTCAAAGTTATTGAGAAGGCTATCTGACCTGTTGTTCTTGACTTTCCACCAGGAAAAGCCATCCCAAAGTGGAGCCACTGTTATGCTCCTATACTAATAGGTGTAATATTTCATGATTGACATTGATGAGCTCTGAAATATGTTCATACCTTCTCTTGTTGCAAATGTTTTCCATATTGACAAATAAAAAACAAATAAAAAATTAAAAATGAAAAGAGGGTATGCCCTAAAAGAAAAATAAAAGGGTAAGAAAAATAAAGAAATGAACCCCAAACAAAAAGACCAAGAAAGTGTGCAAGTCCAAAATGCCACTATTAGTTTGTTTTCCGTAACAATCTGATTGTATGCAGCTTGTTGATTTATGCCACCATTGATGAATGGCCAAACAATTTAATCTTGGCTAGTTCATGTTTGAATTTCAAGTTTTAGAGATAGAGAATAAAATCTGACCAAACTGTTCAAATTTGGCAGATAAGTAGACAGGTAGAGAAGCAAAGGAGCTCAACAGTTAAATCTAGGCCTTTGGATGTTATAAGAGTAGATTTAGGTAGGCTTACCATGAAAAGAAAAAAAAGGTGATGAGGGTTTGCCAGTCCAAGTGCACCCAAAGAAAGAAGAAAAAATGCTAGGCCAAGTAGGCAGGGTAGGTACAATCATGTTGCAGAATGAATATTTGTGTTAGATTTTGTCTCCACATGTGTTAACTTTTACTTTAATCACAAATGCCATGGCGGATGCATCTCAAGTGAGACAAGGTTTCATGACTAACTCATTTTCATACTTTTACCTAAAAATCATTCACTTACTTCCCCAAGGATATTAAGATCTGCTTAATATCCCTCATAAACCATTCATTCCTTCTTCTAATGACCCCCTAAGAAAAAAATCTATTTTACTTGGGAGATTGCACAAATATCATATAAAACCCTCTTCTACTTCAAAGCCTAAGTTAACATGAAAGGACAATTGTTTTTAACTTAGTGTTGGTTCATTACTTTTTTTTTTTATATATTAACCATTAACTTTATTTATATAAATCCCACCTTATTCCCAATCCCGTATTGTACATAAATACATTAAAAACTCCCCAAAGATTAATATCCCCCACCTCGATCGCATACGACCATAGTTACATTTCAATAGGGATTGATCAATTTATTTGAAGTTCATTAAGAACCCTCCCCGCGCACATTATGGAATTAAATAACCTCTGCTTAATTAAGAACCAATTAACCCTGACCAATGAAATTTCCCCCGATACATTTAAATACATGGTTTAATATATCGAGCCTACTGCTTAAACTCCCACCATATTCCACGAGTGCCTACCGTCAGATCTGGGCCCGACCATCCAACGGCCGATGATCGTATCGCACCACCCTTTATCTCCGTTGTTTAACTCGCAGGGAGCCGACGATTTTGTCGTCGTACCAAAGACACGCGGCACTCATTTGACCTGCTCACTTGCCCCCGTCCAAAACCACCCGACCGCAAAAGCGGGGCCAAGGAAAAGTTCTTACCACCCTCCACTAGCGACAGGATATCCCATCACTCTGACATCATCCATGCAATAAATGCCAAAATAAATCCCTGCCAAACCAAAATCTTGTTAAAAACGACGGGAAAATGTCATTTTCACCCATTTTTTCTACAAACAGCTTCCATGAAAAATACATTCAAACGACTGTATGAGTGTCCAATCCAGCACCTGGCCAAGACATTCCAGCGTCGTGCCCTGCAGTTCGTCATCCAACTTGCGAATTACACGGTTTGCTTCTTAAAAATAGGTATTTACCCAATTCTCTCCACGAACCTGTAATTTCATTTTTTGCATTGGTAATTTTACCTAAAAGAGTCGAATTCGAATTGAAAATAGTCCCAAGCTTCCATAAAAGTACCCCTAAGCTTGATGTTCAGTCCATTGTTTCCACAGAAGCCCATTTCTAGTTTGAAAACACAAGAACCAAACATGGAAGTGCCCGCATCTCTGAACGTCGTGCCTATGAATGCGCCTCATAAAGACTTGGACTATTTAACCTTGGCCGACAAAGATTTCTAAATAAAATATTTGTATGGAAATATGGACCATCTTCAAGCCTTCTGCCAAATCAGGGATAGCTATCAAAACAACTCTACTATGTTTGGGTTATGGGAATCTAACCTTCCCATGTATTTCATTCCCTCAGTTCATGTTTTCCCAGACATCATTCATTAGTGTTCTGCCAATTATGACCCTATCCATAGAGCAGTAATGTCCCCATCCCAAACTGTTCTTTTTCATATAACTACTGAATCCATCAATGAGATGATACATTTCCATCCCACTGAGCCCCTGGCTCGTCTTTCCATGGGGTATTTTCTCAAAAAAACTTCTCAATTGTCCAACTCAGAAGTAACCCATATTGTTCAGATGTTCATGAAACCAGACTACTAGCCCCAAGGCCCACCTCCCTATTTTCACACCTGCTTCACTAACACTGGAAAACTTGTTGTTGACATTATATCCCGAATCTTATGATTTAATACCAATGAATATGTGGATGATATCACCCTAGTTTTACTGCCAATATTTACTCCTGGACAACCCCCTGTTGTCAAATATGACTATGCCACTTTCATTGCTAATAAAATCCATGATCAATTCTTGAACCTGGATAGAGAAGGAGTCTTCAAGTACACATATTTCATATACCACCTTCTATTATATTATAATCCAGACAACTTTTCTTTCCCCATTAGGAGGTTGGACTCAAAGGGAAATCAAAGGTTTGTGACCTTCTGGACCTCAGTCTTCCATAATACCTTTGAGTGCCTTTATACCTATGATGATTTTATTGACTTATTTGTTCATTTGGCATCCACTCTGTTGATAGGAACTCCCCCTCCTAGAATCTCTGGTGACATGAAAAAAAAATCTGCAGCTCTCTAAACAGTACAGGATAGGTGACTAGTACATGTACCAGAATCACAGTGAAATCAGAATATACGGCTGTGAACTGTACCCTTTCAAGCTGCCTAAATATGTGCCCATGAGACTATTTGCATTAGAATATTTCAGACAGATCATAAAGGCAGATTTAGATCATTTTTGTAATGCAAAGAAGGAGGCCCAACTGAGAATCAAAAACCAGTTAGACCCTTATGTCA
The DNA here is from genome assembly GCA_000404065.3 of Pinus taeda. Taxonomy (NCBI): domain Eukaryota; kingdom Viridiplantae; phylum Streptophyta; class Pinopsida; order Pinales; family Pinaceae; genus Pinus; species Pinus taeda. The sequence continues at coordinate 374,089 of APFE030655192.1, forward strand.
TCAATTCTAGAGATGCCTGGCCAAAATCTGACAAGATTTAAGGAGATCACCTCAAATTGAAGAAACGTTTCTGGTGGGTGCCATATGACCCATATAGTTTTATAAGTGACAGAAAGGTAAGGAATAGGGTATCGGTTTATGTACATCATAGGATCCCAGAAATTGAACAGTATGCCAATCAGGATGAATGGGTAGAAGGGACCTTAATAGAAGCATTTAGTGAGCAAGAAAGAATGGAAAAAGCTATGAAATATCTTGAAAAAAGCCTTGACCTGGACTCTTTTGGATAGGTATCTTTCAAACTGCCTCAACAATCAGGAGTTGGTACATCCTCTGCTGGAACTTCTCAGCAACCTACACAAAAAACCAGCACAGTAGTCATAGGGACTTCAAAAGGAAAAGAGGTAGATACCACAGAGCATCCTATAATGACAAACTAGCCAGCAACATCAAAAGAATAAAGTCAGGGGCAAATTCCTCCAACCCAAACGGAAGCAGTAGGAGTTACTGCATTACAGACTCCTCTAAATGAGGAAAGAAGCAAGAAGAGAGAGAGGGAAGACCCCACACCTATCATTGGACCTGCAGAACAACCGGGTGCAATGAGGCAAAGATTGAATCCTCTATCTGAAGATGAAATTATTGAAGAAACCACAAACAGTCTAAGAGGTGAAAGGGTAGTCAGCCAGCAGACTTCCCCAGTGATAGAAACATCAACTTTCTCACACATGCAGGAGCTAGAAAGGCAGCACAGTGTAGAATTTTCATCCACTAGGCCACAAAGCAAATAGACCTCGGACATCAAAAGGACATTCACATAGATAAAGGCTAGGAATGACCCACTAAGGCTTCAAATTTATAACCAGTATCTTAAGATGGCCCCCACAAACCAACAGAGATTAATGTCAGCTTATGACATTAAGGAGGGCAAAATGGTCATGAGTTACTTTAAGCCCCAGGTGCAACAACCACAGTCAGCAGCTGATTACATCAGGACAAATTTGGAGGTCCTAGCCAAGGATATTCATCCTATGGACCAAATTGAGCTTTATAAATAGACTGGAGAGATGGTCTACTCCACATTGGTTGATAAGGCAATGATGGCTCATAAATTACAAAACTCCTTGGACAATACCTCTGCTCAACTACATTTGGAGAAAGCTTCTTCTCTGGCTAAGGAAAATAGGATAAAATATTTGGAGGAGATTAACATTGAACTGGGACATGATCCCCTAGATGCTAAAGTCATAAAGGCACTGATGAAGAAGAAAGAGGAAGACATTGTTGCCCTGACGAAGCAGCTTAAATTGCCTCCTTCCATGCATCCACAGACTGCAGAAGTTGTACAACAGAAATCCGAAGAGGAGATGATAAACGTGCTCATAAAACTCAATGAAAGATTAACTAATACAGAGCAGGCACTAGAAAAGGCACTAAAGGAAAAGTAGGGAGAGTCGACCTCCCAGCCTCCCGAGATCACCCCTACAGTCTCAACTGCAGCCTCCTCCACACTTGGAGCAGCATTGTCTCCCAATGTTCCAACATCCACAGCAGGGATGATTACAGGTACATCAACAACAACAACAACAACACCAGGGAGCAGTACTAATATGACCATAGAACAACTGATAAAGTTTGTGGAAGAATTAAAGCTACAAGTGTCATAATTGAAACTGGTAAAGGAACAATCGGCAAAGGTAGAAAAAAGATATGAAAAATCCAAGATGAATGTGGCAGAGAAAATAAGGGAGGTTAAAACATTAGAGAACAAAGTGAGAGCATTAGAAAAGGATCTTTCTCTGGATAAACCTCTGGCAGAAATCAAAGGAATTTTGTGGGCCAACATCAATCAATCCCTTAATAATGTGTGGAGATCTATCCAAGTTATTCATGAGTAGATTGACTTAATAAGATCAGCCCAAGTGGAGATTCAAAAAAAAAGAGCTTTATTGGGGCAGATGCCTGAAATAGCTAACTGGCTAATACATTTTTTGAACACCAAGACCAGCGAAGAACTGGAAACACTAGAAATCACAGACAGGACAGGCACCATTCTGGAAATCAAGAGAGTTCTAACCAAGAGAACTCTGATGCAAAATTTGGAAAGGAGATGCCAGGACATGCAAGTGGAGATCAATTCTTTCACAGAAAAGTTCATAATTTTGCAGGAGAAGGGTCTACCCACTCCTTTAACAAGTAATAACCAGCTGATGAAACATGTAGATTATGCATACAAATTGAATAAATATGTTGTTGATCAAATTATCATCAACAAGTGCTTCAGAAGTGAAAGCACTTCCATCTGGCCAAGTCCTCTATGATAACTTAGAAAAATTATTTTATATTGAGCATGAGGTGAAACATCTATTCACCATCCAGCCTAATTTCTTCAGGTACACAGAGATTGATGAAACTTTAAGGAAGCTGCAGAGACATAAGTTACCAAAACAGAAATGGTGGGAAGATATGTTAACAATTTTATAAACTTATCTTTGGTATCTTCGGTATAATGAAATTTTGGGCCATTTACCATGATGCAGTAAACAGAGTTAAAAGAGGGTCATTTCAGTCAAATAGTATCAAAGCAGGGTTAAGTAATATCCGAGCAAGCCATAGCAACCAACACAGAGTATCAGTGGAGGACAGCTATAAACTGACTCACAGGGCCTACCTCCAACACATCTGACAAAGACGGAGTAGCTAGCACAACATCAATTTGTCTTTTCCCTATTTTCGAGACTATTTGTCTCTATCTGTTGTAAAAGAAAAAACAATTAGTCATCACTAGGTATTATCTCCGTGAGATATTTTGTATAAATACCCCTCAATCGAAGTATTTGGGGTTGGTGAATATTTCTAGACTTTCCTGTAACATTGAGTTTTGGAATAGAAAGTTGTTGGAATCAACTGTTGTTGTGTTGACTGGATAGAGAATTGAAGCAAGGAATTTCCACAGGATTCTTGAATCAAACGTCGGACCAATAAGTCTCTTATATATGTGTTTTAAAGTTTTCTTGTTTCTTATATCACCCGTGTTTCAGAATCTCAAAGATAAAGATAAAGATTAATTCAGAATTTGCTTGAATGCACTCTATGTTCATTCGTTATCATTCTCTGTGTTTTCTTCAAAATTAGAATAAGCAGTGTAACTCTTAATTTCTCATGTTTCCTAATTCTTTCATGTTGATTATTTTTTAAGGAATTCTTAATTTTCTCTTTAGTAGTAATCATCCACTTTCCCTCTATAAATAGGTTGAAAGATTCTTAGCTGCCTTTCTCCCAATATGAACCCATTCCATCTACATCAAATCTTTATTTGTTCCTTGTTTGACTACATTTCCCTGTGGAACCATCCTCTGTTAAGAAACCAAATCCAGAAAGCCACTCTCGTTGACTCCATTAGCCCAATGGACTTTACTACTCGGTCTTGCACCTCTGCTCTATTGAATCTCACCATCCAAAAAATCAAACAAAACCATTGAACCTCATAACTAGCCTAATAACTTTCAAAACAAAGTTAAATCATAAAGAGAGAGCCCTCTCTAGATACAAATTGGCTAGATTTTGTATCTAAAATATTGGTTTATGGTTACCAAGGCCTCCTTTCCCTTTATTACAACTTTGGGGAAAACCTAAGTGATAACACACCGACCAGCCCATGCGTAAGGCGGCGGAATTCGAATCAGTTCTGCTTCTTCTCTATAAACTTCTAGCACATCCCCTCCTGTCGATGTTGAATTCTGCGTGGTACCTGTAGCTGTCCACATCGTATTTTTCAGAAAGCTCGACATCTTTGGCCATATCACAACTCTTGGCCTTACTCCTTCAGCATAGATAATGAAGAGCTCCATAACAGTGGGAAAGCACAATAGCTTAAGGTTCTCAAAAGCGTAGCTTGTTCGATGAAGGCCCCTCTGTGATTTATAAGTGTTTAGAAATTCAAATTTGTTGGCTCCCGCCTTTTCTGGTGTCCTTAGTTAAGCTTGCGGCAGATCGTTCTAGATCTTGTTCGTACCTTGTCTCTTAATTTCCCGCCGCCTGCTCCCTTTTGCCATAACTCAGACATATTGTCATGAATAGTGATAGCAACGGTCACCTCTCTACTTGTCAATGTAGTAGTGCATCCCTGTCCACGCAACCACAACCCTTGTGACAGACAATATCCACACGCACCCGGGTGGTCGTGCAGCTTCCCCCTAGACCGTTTTATCATCTCGTGCTCTCTTTCAACTGGCTGGAGAAGTGAGACTGTCCTTTGGTCGATTAGTCAGGCGGTCAACTCACCCGTGTAGAGCTTTAGGCGACTGCCATTTACTCATCCCGAGAAGGGGTCTCCTTTGAGCTTAGCAAGTTGGACCGCGCCTCCATCTGTAAGTTCTTTGACTACACAGGGACCCAACCAATGCATTCAGAGCTTGCTAGGAATTTTTTCGAACTTGCTGTCATACAATAATACTATATCATTCTTCTTGAAAGTGCGCACCTTGATATGGCGATCATGCCACACTTTCTCTCACTATTTTTGTACTTGCTGATGGAATCCAGCCAAAAAATGTTCCTCCTCAAGTTCATGTAGTTGCGCGAACTGTTCCTCCAAACCCACACAGTCAACCATGCCTATTATTGTTGTAATTCGCAAACTGGGTACAATATATTCCATGGGCATAACAGCTTCCTTACCATAGACTAACTGGAAAGGTGTCTGGCCTATCAACTTCTTGCACGTGGTAAGCCCATAGCACAATGGGGATGTGTAAGTCCTAGTCGTTTCACTGCGCGTTACAAACCTTAGTCAACGCAGTCTCCAAAGTTTTATTGAACACTTCGACGGTCCCATTTGCTTGTGGGTGGTATGGCATACTCTATTGATGATAGATCTGAAATTCCCCAGTGACTATGCTGATTGTTTCATTCAGAAAGTGCATTCCCCAGTCGCTCATTAAAATTTTGGGACATCCAAACTGTGTCAACAGATTCTTGAACAAAAATTTCATCGTTGTCGCAGCTTCATAAGATTTCACTGGTTGTGCTTCTACCCACCAGGTCAAATATTTTGTTGTAGTGATGATATAGCGCACACCCGTCTTCCCTTGAGGTGTAATAGGGCCCATGAAGTCGATTGCCCACTTCTTGAATAGTTGTAGCGTCATCTATGGATTTAGCGGCATTTCATCCCTTCGCAATGATTTCCTAGTTCGTTGACATACATCGCAAGCCCGATAGTATGCTTTCGAGTCTTGATGTAGAGTTGGCCACCATAGTCCTGCACAAAGAATCCTCTGTGCTATGGCACGACCCGCATAATGTCCTCTAGTAACCCCTCCATGTGCTTCGGCTAGGATCTATCCTCACTCAAATTCAAGTACATATCTGCATAATATTTCATCGTTGCTCATTTTATAGAGGTGTCCTACAATAATAGTAAAGTCTGTTGCACGTATTACCAATTCTTTCTTCTGCTCAATGGAATATCCCTACGGTGTGGTTCTTATGGTTAAGAAGTGGATTAACTATAAGCTCACAGTATGTTTCTTAACTAGCCCAAATATGGTCCAATCATCAAGATATACCTCTAAGAACTTGTGTATAAACTCCTTGAATGCAGCTACCACAACGCGAGAGAATATCGTTGGCACGTTCTTCAGTCCAAAGGGCATCACCGTATACTGAAAACAATCCCACTCAGTGGTGAAAGTTGTCTTAATCCTATCCTCTAGCATGATATTAATTTGGTGGTAACCTGATAAACCATCTGCGAATGAGTAGGCTTCCTGTCCTCCCACATTTTCTAGTACCTCGTCTATAAATGGTGTCGGAAAGGGATCATTGGCACATGCATCATTGAGCTTTCTGAGATCGATGCAGATGTGAATTTCACCCTTTTTTTCTTCTCCTGCACAACCAGAGGACTTACCCAGTTAGAATTTTCTACCGGTTCAATTATTCATGCTCCAATCATCTTGTCCAACTCTTCGCGAACCTTCACTTTTTATTTTGGATTCAACCGGTAAGGCCGCTACTTAATTGGCTTTTCATCTAGCTTCAGGGTTATCTTCATCATTCCCAGGTCACCGAGGATCCCTTTTAACTTCGTGATTTTTGTGGGGAATAAATCTTGATATTCTCAAAGAGACTCAACCACCTTTTCCACTGTAGCATCGTCCCAATAGTCTCCCAGCGTTGCATACTTAGGCTCATCCTCCTTTCCGATGTTTACTTGTTTCGTTTTTAGTGGCACGGTGATGTCTGGATCCTCGATTGTTGGTCTGTGCACCTCACAACTCCCCTTTTTTTATGGAATATTGATGTTTCTAAGGTCATCCTCATCATCTTCTACCTGCACATTGTAACATTCTAGGGCCTAGCTCAACTGACGCGATCAGTTTTGCTGCACGATTTCTTCTGGTTTTGATGGTATTTTGAAAATAGTGGCCCTTACCACTCGCAACGTGTCATCCATAGTATCCATCCATTGATCCTCAAAATGGAATGTTGATAGAAACCTTTTGCATAGGATATCCCATTCGCCTATGCCTGTCGGAGCTCTATTTTAGTATACCAATTCCTTGGAATGATGCCTAGGGTATGATAAAATAAGTGTATCCAATATTGTTGAGGCTCTTCTCCATAGGCTTGGACCCATATGGTCAAGTGCATGAACAGATAATCACGTCCATCGTATTTCTCCATTGTGCATAGTTCCAGCTTCCCAAATTGTATTTGCATCATTTGCCTACAATCACACCAATTTTCGAAGGTTCCTTCATGTGTTCCCCACCAACATGAAGGCATCGCACGCAATGCCCATTTCAACGCATCGAACTGTTGGTGCTCTAGTACCGTGCTCTCAAATTTGATCAAGAATTCATATACCATTGTTAGCCCATCATACATTGGTAGTTCACGATCCTACACTTTAATGAAACACAACGATCTAGTCACCATTTTGTAGTTTAACGTGGTTACCCCGTTCAGTTGGTTATGCCATCACTCATCTTCTTCATCTGAATCTTCGATGCAAGATTCTGCATGCTCCCACGATATTCTTCCTTCCACCGTTAGATTGTCCCATTCTTGATGTCGTGTAGTGATTTTATAAATACAACCTAATTCATCATCATTGTCGCCATTGCGCATGGGTTTAGTGTAACACACTCCGTCAGCCAGGTCTAGAAGAATGACTACACAGAGCAACTTCTTCTCGAAGATCATTTTCCTCTTCTTTAAACTAATAACTCCATTCATGTCAGTGGCCCAGTCTATTCCTAATAATGCAGGGTAAGGGCTACTTTCTTCCACAATTTCAATTACCTCAAAGTCCGTTCGGGTGCTTGCGCCTTCTTTATCTACCGTAATCCCTTGCGGTCTTCCCATGGGCAGGATCTTCTATTGATTCGCCATCCTCAATTGAATAGGAGACCATTGCAGTGTGGGATTTTCCATGCACTTCCACATCTGTTTATGTAGTACATTTGCGTCTAAGCCCAAGTCCAGAATGATCTGATCCATCTCATATTCACCAATCTGCATTGTTAACTGCATTTCCCGCCCAGTCCGTGATGCATGTTTTGCCAATTTTAGGATCACGTAAGGTTCACTTGACCCTGCGCACCTATTTATCAATTCTTGCAAGCCCTTAACTGCTCTATTGTCATTAAGCAATTTCATGCATGTCTCTAAAAAGTCAGTCATCATCAATGGATCCCTTTATTGCTTGGATTGATCCCTACTACCTGGGGTAGAGACCTCCACGAAGCTCTCCCTAGCTTCCAGGTTTGTCTCCTTGCTAACTCCTGCGTCCCCCTTGGTTGGTTTCCCCTTATCTTCTCTTGTGATCGTGCCACTTCTGGGCACCATATTCACGTTGGTATCTTCTTCACGTGGTTCAGACCTCATCATCTAGATGTTTTTTGTTATCGTATGTTGTGCTACATTTTTCTCATGAATCTATGCTATCAGTGTGGGCCAATCTATCAGTTCATGGACAAATTATTCGCAGTAAGGGCACAATATTCTGGTCGGATTGGTATAGTCCCGCGTGTAGTGACTTGGTCTTCCACAGTTGTAACTGATGAGCTACTCGCGACCCCTTCCTAGCCCCATTCTTCTCTGTCCTCATCCATGTCCCTGGAACCCACTGCGTGCTATCATCATGGCTGGATCCTGATCTCACACTTCAGTCTGTATTCTGTAGGCAGGTGACTAGTCCATCAATAATTGATAACTACGGAAGTCTTGTTCCTCGTGGCCCACTAATCTACAAAAGTTGCAAAATAGTTGTTGGGGGGGTTTTCTTATGTTCTGTAATAGATGGTAGTTCTCCCTGGCATGCTTTCCTCCCTCCTGACATATCGCGCACTAAAGTGCGCGCTTGGCCCTACCTGTACCTCTGGTCGTAATGGAGTTGGCCCTCTCGCTGCCACATAGTTCACAAAGACTGGACAATGATCTTTATCATGACCTTGGCTTCTACACTTTATACACCATACCTCCTCCCGGGCTTTTGGGCGAGGTGCCAATTCCTGTTTTAACTTCTTCATTTCTAAACGCAGGTTTTGTATATGTGCTTGGATTTGCTAAACTCCCAACCCTGGGTCCTGTAACGGAGTTCGTGCAACCTCATTGATGTCTCCAATGCTTCAGCCTGGGTTGAGATCTTTTTTGTGACAAAGTTGTCCTCAGATGCGGTGTCAATGATGCCACAAACCAATCGCAGTGCAGCGCATCTGACAATGTCATGTTTTCCTTGCGGATGGTACTTTTCAGTCTTTGATCCAGATCCCACGGGGTTTCACCAGGCATCATCGCAATCTCCTTGAACCCTATGATTGACTGTGTTTCTGACTTTGGCTGACTAAATTCTTTCTTCAATTTGGTCCGGATCTCTGCTGTGCTGCATTCAGGTGATCTCTTGAGTACTTTATATACCATGTTAGCGCTAGGTCCTGCAATGCGCTAAATAAGGTATCCTTTCTGGTATTATCATCTGTAATTATGTGTACGTCCCACACCAATGTCACCACAAACCACAATTGTTCTAGATCTTTGCTTCTTGCTCCTTTGAATAGCGGTAGCTGGATCATACTCGTCATTTTCAACCTCTGGTTTGCGCGTCGGTGTACTCTGAACTACTATTGTTCTTGATCCCCTTGATCCTTAAATTCTTTCTCCATAGAGTTCCCACGTTCCTACATCAGACACTCCTTAGGAAGATCCTGGTCCTGACAACAGAACTATTTATTGGCTTATATGAGCCTGACCTAGGTTCGGAAGAGTTATTTAGCCAAACAAATCCCACATCTACCGGCCCTTTCGGCAAAAGCCCATGGAGCAAGGATTGAGGTCTCACCTGAGGTAGTAGGGGAGGGTGTTGGAACCAGGTTTCTGCACCATTGGGATGTCTGATGTGGTCTGGAGGTTTCGCGCACTATTTTGTAGCCTCGTGCTGCTCTACTTCTGCGCAGATCTGAAACAGAGCTATTTCTCTATACTAATTACTTAATGAGTTATCATAGATTATATCTACTTCTTATGATATTTAAGCAAACATTTAATAGAAATAACCAGTTCGTGCACTTAGAAAAGATACAGATTTGCATAAACTCCTACCATAAGCATAAACACGTAGATCAAATAGTCATATTAACCAAAAATTATCTAGATCCGAAATAATTCAGATTTAACACAAAATTTCATAATAAACTTATCTTTATTTAATTCTTTCACCAATACATCCAGATTCGTCCTACACACTCAGCTGCAGGGGTCTGCACACACAGTTATGGACTCTACTAGGCCTCTGTGCACATAGCTACAGAGCCTCTATCTATCTACCAACACCCTTGTCTCGGACTTATAAATGCTCAAGACTTCGCTCCTCAAAAACCCATTACCATTGAGATCGAAAAGTACATATCCAAAGCTACCTTCTACCCTTAGAGCCTCACTCTATTTATACATTCCCATGGTCCGTAGACAATGGGAAAGCCGACTTACTTCCTATTATTCTATATTATTTCTTGGGTGGACAACCCTTTGACTCAATCTATTACATTTCGCGTTGCGCATATTTCAAAGTTTTTAAAATATTTTTATCCTAATTTATAGGCTCTATGCCCCAAAACTGTTACGCAAGACCTCCGTTACCCAACAATTATCAAACAAATCAGAGGAGGTTCCCAAGGCACCTAGACTTGAGGTGACCAAAACATACGAGAGATGAAAACGACTTGTGTTTGTTCCTCATGTTGAGGAAAGGGCGAGGCCTTCTACATCAGCAAAATGGGGATCGACAACGCCAGATAAAGACATGGTTGATCATGAGTTTGAGTTGGTTGACGTAGAGGTAGGAAAAGAGATTGCAAGCATGCATTAGATGATCAGAGACAAATATCATGAGATAAAGGAGCTAACAATCAATATGCAAACAACAAAATATGTCATATCATTCCTTGAACATGAGAATAGTTAACTCAAAGAAAAGGTGTTGATCATGGAAAAGGAACAAGCCAAGTTATTGCAGCAGGTTGGAAAATGCAAGGAGATCGTAGAATCAAATGAGCCTGAAGGATCAAAGGGGAAGGAAGGAGGAAAAGATCAAGAACAAGAGGCCTCAAGAAAGCTTTGCAAGAAGCACAACAACACATTATGTTGAATAAAGACATTGACCTAGAGGATAGGATTTCCCTTGAGGTTCACCAAGATAAGGAATATTGGCTAAATAGGGTAAATTAACACTTGAACAAGCTCCTTGAGAAGGCAAACATGGATAGTTAGTTGCTCAGATAGATGGCACATCACTATCAAGCTCAAAACATGATCACCAATGTCCAAGCTCAAGGAGGCCAAAAAATATCAAAAGGATGAGGGAAACTTTGATATGCTTTCTGAAGCATCTATGAAGCTTTAAAAACTAGTTTTTACACTTTCCATCCAATTTTGAGCAAATTCTGAGCACATTAAGTTTTTTGAGAAATTTTGGTCTAAATTCAGAAATTTAGATGCTCTAGAAGCGCAGTGCTTTGGCGCTTCGCTTTTTCCTCATGCCTCCATTTGAGGAAAGGTATACATTTTTGGAAATCTGTTGGCATCCTCTAAAAACCTATTTTCTTGAATTTTGTAGAGGTGGCTTAGTTTTGGAGAAAAATGAAAAACGGTGGCAAAAATGTTAGCATTTTGGACCATTTTTTGACTGGCGCTACGCTTCTGGAAAGACCTTGGGAGAATGGATATTTGAAGGCCTCCCCGAGGTCCAAATTTAGAAATTCAAACTGTTCTAGAAACTAGACTTGAAAGGCTAGTTGACTGTTCTCTCATTTGTTAATTTTTACCCTTGGAAGTCACCTCAACATTAGCTTAAAGTCGGCACTCCGCTTCTGCACTTTTTTGTGTTTTCTCTTGTAAATTTCATTGTGTAAAATTTCTAGTTTGACTTAGTCAAAGTCAAGATTCTCTATGTAATGGCACTAATTTCAAGGCTAGGTGATGTTAGCATGAATAAATGTACATCATAGGTTGTATTTTATGTTTATTAGGCCTCATAAAAGAATTAGAACTCCTAAACAAACTCTCCATGAAGTGTTCGAGTTTCACCTTCTCACTCTCACCTATTGGTTGAGAGAATCTTGGAGTTAGTTCCTCCACCAAGGAATTCAACTCCTGAAGGTGGGAAAGTTGTCTAGGAGAGTCTATATGTATCATTTCTCTTAAGGAGAAGAGGGTTGAACTTTTTGTGAAGGAGGCTTGCATGTAATCATCTTTTCAGCTAATACAGAGACAGGTTGCAACTATTTTCAAGGAACTCTAGCCCAGTGAGTTCATGGTGCTTGTACTTCATTATTTATTTTTCTCATGGTCTAAACATCTTTTTCTACATTATATCTCTTCTTTATATGAATGCCTCGGAATAAAATACTCAAAATTCTTGTATTTCAAGCTCTGTTATCTGGTTTTCATAGTTATGTGTATTGTCTTCCTAACCTAATGAAGTCATGTTTATTTATGTTCATTAGTTTCTTCCACACTATATCCTCTATACTACACTGCAAAATACCCAAATTACACCATGGCTTCTAATATCTAGCTGCTTCTTATGTTTTCTCCTGCACTCCCACAACCCAGACCTACTTGTGGCTCCAAAGCCTAAGTTCAACAAACCCTAAAAACCAAATTTACACAAGAAAACAAACAAATACACATATATAGCCTAAAATTCATTTTGTTAAAGTCATATCACTAACAAGAGACTTAGAGATATCCCTCTCATGCTTAGTAGGGCTAGCTACTGAGCTAAAATGGTTTGAGGTTACCCTTCTCAATTTCCTTTTCAGCCTAGGAGATTGTAAAGACTAACAGGTCCCTTTGACAAATGGGGTGTCGATTATATCACATGTAATCCTCGTTCAGGTGGGGGGAACGGCTATATTATCCCCACTGTGGATTATTTCACCAAATGGGCCAAAGTGATGCCTACATATTCTACAGATGGTAAGATGACAACTGAATTCCTTTTTAACCATGTTATTTCCAGGTTCCGCTTACCCCAAACCATTGTCACGGACCATGGTTCCCATTTTAGAGATTACAAGATGGCTGACCTGACATCTACATTGGGCTTGTGCCACAATAGCTCGATCCCATATTACCTTAGGCCAACAGCCAACTTGAAGTTGTGAACAAAGTTTTGGTCACAATGCTTTAGCGTACTATTGGGATGCATAAGGTAAATTAGTATCTCATGCTGTTTTAAGCTCTTTGGGCCTACCAAACTTCAACCAAAGACACAACTAGTTTCACACCATCCCAGTTGGTCTGTGTTCTGGAAGAAAGATTTCCGATCAAATGTGAGATTCCTTCACTCAAGTTAGAAGTTGAACTCCTCCCTGAAACATCACCTCAAGAGGAACGCCTTTTATATTAAGAACAACTTGATGAGACTCACCGTTTCCCTACCATGGTCATCGAAGCACAAAAGAAACTGTTCAAATCCCATTTCAATCAGTCCGTCTCCCCTCACACATTTTCTGAGGGTGATTTGATCTTATTATATGACAAAGCTAATGATAAGCTCGGGGTAGGAAAGTTCAAACCTATGTGGCATGGACCCTATATTGTGAAATGCATTTTGTAGAAAGGAGCCTACAAGCATATGGATTATGAAGGAAATCCTCTTGATAAGCCCCGAAATGGGCTTTACCTCAAAACGTACTATGCCTAGGCCATCTTGCATGGTTACATATGTACATTAGTGTGTGATTCATTTTTTTACAGTGTGGTTTTTTGATATAGTTTGCGAACAACTTTCTTGTTTACTATGCTTTTCTTGCTTTGCATATGTCTATGACACATCACGTTGGTTTTGCTGATGGTGCTTATCTTAGTACCTGGAACCTATCATCCTCAGCATGGGCTATCTATGACCCTAATGGTGTGTTGATTGACCTTCAAGGTATCTTCCTAGGCCACAGAACCAACAACATTGTTGAATACAATGCAGTCATTGAAATGTTGTCAGAAGCCATATCTCTGGGCATCAGAGAATTGGTTATCAACTTGGATTCATAGCTTGTCGTCCTTCAACTCAATGGGCAATATTCCATCAGGAACCCTCAAATATTGAGAATGTATCTCCGTATCCATCTATTGGAAAGGAATTTTGATAATATTACATATCATCATATTCCTAGACGCATGAATACATTGACAGATGCATTAGCTAATTACGTGTTGGATAGACATTTGCGAAACATGTAAAAGATAAGACAAACCATTTGGACCATAATAGACATGAAAATACAACATATATATATAGATATATAGATATAGATATAGATATAGATATAGATAAGATAGATATAGATATAGATATGGTGAGAGTGTTTGATACATCAGAACCCCCAAAAATAATATGTGTGGCTAAAATAACATCGGCGACTCACAGGGCTCATAAATCCGTGGCACATAGGCCTCAAAAAATACGTAAGTGATGGACCTAGGAACTAATCAGCATGGTGGTCATGGTAGCATGAGACATCTCGTGTAACATGGCGAATCCAATCTGAGATTCCCACCGTGTGTCTTTGGTACTGACGGGGCATGTCTCCTATCCGAGCATACTCAGGGATACCATGAGTTAACCCCTCAAGATTCCTTGCGATCTCCTCCTCGTTTTCACTACATTCTTGATACGGGGCAACAACATCAATAGGGTGGGGGAGATGCTTGGCTATCAGGGACATCCCAACTGGCTGCTCTGGTCCAACATCTGTATAAGCAAGAGAAATGTTATAAGCACATATATACCAAAAACAATTAAAAAATATAAAAACTAAAAAAAGTTGATTTTTTACCTTCATCATCAAAGTCCTGTCCATTTGGTAAGGGCATATCTGGATCTCCATGAAAATAAGTGTTGTTGTATGGTCAGTCCTCCACGACGATCTTCTATCATCATAGCCATGAAAAGAATGTAGGTCGGTATGACATATGCTGACCCCCAGTGATCCTGGGCATCAAACGACTCCAACGAGCCATTTGTGGATCACATGGCATAGGAGGATCCACCTCAGTCAGTTGATACTGGAATAGTGGTACTCATTCTAGGAAGAAGGTCACAAATATAGGTCCAAAGCCAAATTGCTTCAGATTCCCTTCCTTGGCCTTAGATAGCTAGCGCTTGATGTTCATCTTCATGGCCTCTACCCAGTTGAGGATTGTGGGAGCTGTGCAGTCAATAGCATAGAGGAAGTTCAACTTGTTAGTCTCATGTTCTATCTAGGACCCCACCACTCTGTTGATAGTTAACAGAATCACCCTCAGTGTCAAATCCCACACAGTGGAAATATCTATCTTCCCACTCTTGGATTTCATGGCCTCAGGTCACTGTTCGGCAAGCAGGGAAGATATGCTTACCTCAATCGGACGTGACCCATACAAGTTCACTGGCTCACCTCTGCGAGATAGTTCAGTGATGAAGTAAATATCTAAAGTTGTCAACTCTAGCTCCTAGTCGCCAATGAAAAAAATATCCTGATTAATGTCGCAAAATCTTATCAGGTACTAAAGCAACTTAGGCTGGGCCTGCATCCCTGGTGTAAGGAAGAATATGAGGAGCCTGCAAGCCCTCAAAGCCTCCAGGTAATTTGGGTCATTCATTGCCTAGGTGTCAACATCTTCATGTTCCCATTCCTTCCAATCCACCATTTTCGACGATTATCTCCTACAAAAGCCATTAATTTGAGTCAATAATCAACATTGGCACATTAAATTCAAGATTAAATGGCTAGTTTTTTAGAACATGGGGTTTTCCCCTATCCATGGCGCTGACACAACTGTTTTAAAAATAGTTGCGCCGATCAGTGTAGATGGCCTTTCTAATCACCCTCGTCTAGCACGATTCCATGCCTGGAAATAACACTGAAAAAGGGAAAAAAATATTTTCAAAAACCTCCCTAAAAATACAAAACAATGGCTAAAAGAAGAAATAAATAGCATGAAAATGGAGCTCATCACTTCAGTTGTTACCTAGAACTGGCGACTCGTCGATTAATGATGAGCCAAATAAATGGGTAACTATATGGGCTCATTATGCCTATTATTTTCATTTAATCCACCATTCTCAATAGTTGTGTGCATGTTTGTGAATATATTTATGTCAATAGAGTGAATGGGGATAGTCACTTTGCCACATAGTCTAATGAGTTTTTATTACAGATTTTTGGACAATTTTGGATAAGGACCAGGCATTTATGAGCAGAATGGTAGCCAAAATCGAAGAAATAGGGCTAAGGACTTATAGGAGGGGTGTCTCCTTCATTAATGACTGCTTCCTCAATTTCTCCATCAGCAGCTCAGAGTACAAAAGCCCACATCGATGATTCCAAGGGGCAGCTGAGCAAGTCAAGTAGGGTCGTTGTTATCTCCAGTTTTAGGCAGCCGAGTTCCCTAAGTTTAGGAGGATTGTTTGGAGTCTCCACTTGTATAAATAAGAAGGCTTCAAGCCTCAGTAGGTTAGCCATTTGATAGTCTATTTTCGCACTTTTGTACAGCCTTGTATTCAGCTCATTTTCAAGCTCTTTTTGAAGACAGTTTTGTGATGTAACAACTATTTTTTGATTAATGAATATGAATCTAGTTTTGAACCAGTAGTGATCATTTCTAGAGGGATAAATCTCTTGGGTTAGGGCCAAACTCAAGTTTCTCAGCACCTCCCTTGTGTATTTATATGTTTTTGCTTGTATTCATAGGATAATTTCTGTTGTTTAGGTTAAATCTTGCTTTGGTAAAACAGGTTGCTTTTGATGTTTAAAATAGTTGTTCTTGCTTCAAGTTGCTTGAGTAGTTTTCTGTAGTAATACAGAAATATCTAAAAAGGTTACCATCAGGTCATGACCTCCTTTCTCCCTCCTTAGGACCATGATTTGAGGTGAAGGCACTACTACTACCACCAAAAACATAGTTTTTGCCCTTTATGCAATTGCTAGTGTGATGTTTTGAGTTGAAAAAGTAGATATGAGTTTGGATTCACATGCTTAGATCATTTATTGTTCATTTTCCATGGATTTCTTGCATAATTTTCTATTCATGAAGTTTTGTTTAGTAGGTCTCTATTTTTAGGTCAGATTTTAGGTCAAAATATACAAACTCTGTTTTTTCCCGGTTCTTGCTTAGGTCAGTTTTGGGAAGTAAGTGTGCAGCTCACTTACAGGCACTCCATCTTATCATTCCTCCATACCACAACCTATACCAATTCATCTCTCAAGGTTTCTCCACTCATTCGCCTCATTTCGCTAATCTGCCCTAATTTCTGCGTTTTACAAATTTGCTTTCTTCCCCTTTGAACAAATCCAACCATCTCTTTCATTCCTGATCTTCATTGACAGAGTCCTAGACCCTTCAACACCTTCATCCAACCTTAATTTCCCTTTTCCTACCATTTTTTCCACCTTAAAACCTCCAAAAACCACTTTTGGCCTCCTCTTGTAGATCCTCCTGTAGAACCTCTCGTAGATCCACTGTAGCCTCTTGTAGAAGTTCATGTGAGTGATTTTTCGAAGTCTAATCGCAATGGAAGTATCCAAAAGAGTACGAGAGACTTCTTAGGACCTCTCCACACCTTCCTTATCTTCAACAAAAGCCAACTCCATCCTCCTTTGCCACTAAACCTCTGCACAATCACCATCGTCAAACCATAAGCATAATAATTCCACATAAAAATACCCAAAAGTACAAAAAGATGATTTCTTCTCATTTCTCTTCAGAAGTAGCTTGAATAAATGAAATTTACCTTTTCAGTAGCCAATGGCACCCATTTCACTAGTTTCCATCTCTTTTCTTGCAAAAGTAGGGTTTGCTAGGGTTTGTGTTTTATTTCAGTTTTCCTTATCTTTCTGCAAGTAGAATAGCCCTTGAAGAGTTAAGTTTTTTCCATCAAAGTAAAAGCTTCTTTTGAGAACTCATAGAAGTTGGTTTAAGTTCCTAGTGAACTTGTGCCAACTGATCAAGTGACAGCCTGCAGTAAGAGCTAGTACTTGTGCATACAGCACCGTCTCTTCCAAGTTTGTTATGAACTACCGGGTTGATAAAAGTAAATAACGAAGCCCCAGGAGTTGCAGCATTATTGCTGCAATACTGGAGCTCACCACTCTTTTTAGCGCCGTTGTCGGGTAAGCATCAGAGTATTTTGTGATTACTGATTTTCTTCTATTTTCTACTGCAACATTCTATTAAGTAGTTTAATTTAGCAAAAGTAGAGTAGTTGTTTCATTTCAATTCTACAATTTCAATTCTGCAAAAGTAGATTAGGCATTTCCTGCTTTCATTTCAATTCTGCAATTTCCATTTCAGCAAAGTAGCTTAGACATTTCCTTCTTTCATTTCAATTCTGCAATTTCATTTCAGCAAGCGTAGATTAGACATTTCATGATTCCATTTCAATTCTGCAATTTCATTTCAGCAAGCATAGATTAGACATTTCCTACTTTCATTTCAATTCTGAAATTTTCATTTCATCAAAGTAGATTCATTTCAGTTAGTTGCAATTGTTGTTCAATCCATTTCAGTTTTTGCAGGTACAAGCATAAAAAGAAACAAAAAAAATCATCCAAAAAAAAGAGATTTCCTTTCATGCCTCGTAGGAACAAAGACAATTCAGGAAAATTCCTACCCAACACCCCCACCACATCACTGAGTCACCCTTCTCTCTTCTTTGGTGGCAGTGATCCAAAAGAACCTATAGGTGAACCTCCAGAGATATACGAAGATCCTATAACAGAAGAGGAGCAAGAAACCATTCCTCCTGAGACCATGGATGAAAACAGAAACGTTAGAGGAAATGGGGAAAGAATAGAAGGTGCCTTTCCTATCCGAGAGACCAATGGGGACACAAAAATGAAAAACATAAGTCCTTCAGCCTCACCTCACTTCCATGGACTGACTACCGAAGATCCTGATAATTTCTTGTTTGAATTTTTTATTCTTTGTTGAACCTATGACTATGCAGAAGACGAGAAGAAGTTGAAACTGTTCCCTTCTACCGTCAAGAATGAAACCTTGCATTGGTTCACGGGGTTACCTGGAAACAATATCACAACTTGGGCTCAAATGTAGCAAGCCTTTAACGACAAATACCGGGACTACTTTAGGTCAAAGGATACTAAGGAAGAGATCTTTCAAATTACCATGGATAGCGATGAATCTTTAGAAGACTATGAAGAGAGGTTTCAACTCAATTATAAAAGGGCCAGGTGCACACTTGACCTTGAATCTCTAAAGTTGGTACTTCTCAGAGGGGTCCCTGAAGACCTTCTAGACACCCTCCATTTTCTAGTTGGGGGAGACATCTACCAGTTACTCTATGATGACATAAAGACTGTTTAGAAACCATTCCAAGTCAGCTAGAAAGAGAGGTAGGGGAAGTCAACCTTTAGCCAATACATCCTTATCAAGTTCATCCTTTAGAACGAACTTGAGAATCAACTGGAAGATTTCAAGAGCGAGGTGAGGCAGACTCTCGCCATGCAAATGGATACCTCACATATCAAAATGAAACAAGAGGAAGCCAAGAGGGCTTTGGGCATTTTTTTTCCCAGGTGCACTAGAAAGCATCCTAGGAACGAATGTCCATTGCACTCTATAGAAGTGTGTTTGGTCAGTGAAGAAAACCATCCTATCAATCAGTGCCATTCCTTGCTCGGAATCAAAGCTGCATATCAGGGGGCTGAAGGAGCCACTGAACCACTTTATTTCATGAACCAAAGGAGGCCACATGGACTCAAACCTTAATAGCAGGGAATGCAAGGGTCATCCCAAAGCTATTACAACCCCAATTAAGCCACTTCCATGCCTTCTTGGGGACCCTCTGCTCATCCTTCCTAGTCCACACCCCCTCCTTGGTCATATCCTCCTCAATACCAAGCTCCTCTAGTTTCTCATTCATTTCATCCTTATGCTCAGCCACAACCTTAATGGAATGCACCCTATCAAGGGTGGAGGCCCCAGTATAACTCTCCTCTCACTCTTTTTCCTCCACCACCTACTCAACCACAACCATTATGTCCTTCTCCTCCAAGACAACCCCAAATACCTGCTCAACCGAACCTGAACCCCAACAACAGACAGGCCCAAGAAGTATATAGTGGAAAAACATCATGCCCGACCTATGCTGTGGAGATTCGGGAGATTAACCTATGATCTAGGAAGGTTCTCCCAGATAGCCAACCTCCTCCTAAGGAGGATGAGGAAGAAAAACAACAAAGGGAACCAAAAGTCATTCCACCCTTTCCTGAGAGACTAACTGGAACCACACAACCGGGCCCAGAAGAAACTGAACTTCTGGGAGAACTGAAATAATTATGTGTAAAAATACCACCTCTCCAAGACATAAAGGATGTGCTTATATACAACAAGATGATCAAGGAGAAGTGGTTCAGGCACCCAGGCAGGCGCAAGAGAGATGCCACAACTATCAATGTCATAGGACAACTGTCTAACCTAATGTTGGGGCGGGTAATCTGTCCAAAATATCTAGACCCTGGGAGCCTATAGTGGATGTCCATATCAATGGCACCATAATCCCCCATACCTTGATTGATGCAAGGGCTAACATTAATGTGATGACCAGGGACGCTATGCTCAAACTCAACCTTTAGGGTTCCCTAAGAAATACCTCAACAGTACTGCAGTTAGTAGACCTCTCCACTGTGACCAGTGAGGGGATTGTGGAAGATGTCAAGGTATCTATTGATTCTTGGGAGTACCTTGCTGATTTCCTAGTTCTCCAACCAAAAGCAAAGCTCACTGGGTATCCTCTCATCCTTGGAAGACCTTGGTTGGCTACTGCAGATGCCTACATCAGCTGTTGAGATGGGAACATGACAATTAAGAATGGGCATATGTCCAAACAGCTAGTCCTCTATCCTCTTTCCCAACCTCTACTAGAACATGATTTGCCTCTCTGGTTGGAGGAGGAAGATGAGGATAAAGTCTATTATGCACCATTGTGTACAGTAGAGGATACCATGGGGGGTCCACAAACCAAGGGTGGTCTTATTGAGAACTTGATTCAGAATCTACCCCCTAGTGTGTTGCCCTTAGAAGATCTGGTGGAAGAAACCCAAGCCAATCCTTTAGTTGATCTATGTGTGGCTGATCCGACCTCTCCCAGAGTTAAGAATGTGGAATTTGGCCCATAAAAAACCTTGAAGATCAACTCATCCCTATCCACCTCTCAGGAGAAAGAACTATGTAGCTTGTTGAACAATCACTTGGATGCTTTTGTTTGGAGTTATAAGGAGATGAAGCGAGTCCACCCTTCAGTCTGTACTCATCACATTTATACTAAATAATATTGTAAACCAGCTAGGCAGCCCCAAAGGAGTATGAATCTGGCCCTCAAGGACATTGTCAAAGAAGAACTGCAAAAGTTGCGAGATGCAGGATTCATCTAGCCCATCTTTGACAGCGAATGGGTTTCTCCTTTGGAGCTAGTGCCAAAGAAAAATGGGAAATGGAGAATCTGTGTCGATTATTGAGAACTAAACAAGGCCACCAAGAAGGACCATTTCCTTTTTCCTTTCATAGATCAAGTGTTAGATGGCCTGGTAGGGAAGAAGTTCTTCTCCTTCCTAGATGGGTTTAGCGGGTAGAACCAGATCCAAATTAGTACGGAAGACCAAGATAAGACCATTTTCACTTGTCCATGGGGTACCTTTGCCTACCGAGTCCTTCCTTTTGGGTTGTGTAATGCTCTCGCCACTTTCCAGAGAGCAGTACTAAGCATATTTTCTGAACTGGTTCATGATTTAGCAGAAATCTATATGGATGACTTTACCCCTTATGGTTCTAACTTTCGGGAAGCTTTGACTAACCTAGGGAAAGTTTTAGCCAAATGTATTGAAATGAACCTGTCCTTCAGTCCTGAAAAATGCGAATTCCTGATGACTGAAGGGACCATGCTAAGTCATACAATTTCTCAGCAAGGATTATAGGTGGATACCAACAAGATTGCTATCATCGAAAGAGTCCAACGTCCTCAAAAGGTAAGAGATGTTCGGAGTTTTCTAGGCTTAGTAGGGTATTATAGAAGATTCATTAAGGATTTTAGTAAGCTAGCCTCTCCATTATTTGGTCTTTTGGGAAAGGATGCCGAGTTCATATGGACTGACAGCTCTCAAGAGGCTCTGGATGCCTTGAAAGGTAAGCTAGTAATTGCCCCAATCTTGAGAGGTCTAAACTGGGCCCTACCTTTCCACATTCACATAGATGCCTTGAACAAAGCGATAGGAGCAAGCTTAGGGAAAAGTTGAAGAGAAGCTGCCTTATGCCATATACTTTGTCAGTAAAAACCTGTCCAAGGCAGAATTAAACTACACTATGACCGAAAAGGAGCTCCTAGTTGTAGTCCATTCCATAAACAAGTTCAGACACTACATCCCGGCTATCAAACATTCATACACATTGATCATGCTACAATTAGGTATTTGATGAATAAACCAGATGTAAATGCTCGTATCATTAGATGGTTACTTTTATTGCAGCAATTTGATTTGACAATTGTTGATAAGCCAGGTAAGGAAAATGTTGTTGTTGATTTTCTTTCTAGACTAGATCTTCCTACAGGTGAAGAAGGAATGGTGGATGATCAAATGCCAGATGAACACATATTTTCTATTTCAGTACTCTCTCCATGGTTTACTAAAATAGAAAATTGTTTGGTTTCAGCACAGTTTCTGCCACACCTGTCCTCAAAAGAGAAGAGCAAGATTGTGAGGAAAAGTACCCCATTCACTTGGATTGGGGGCAATCTTTTTAAACTTGGCCCAGATTAGATTTTGAGGCGATGTGTCAAGGAGGAGGAAGTTTATGACATCCTCCTGACTTGTTATGATGGGCCATGTGGGGGCCACTTCGCAGCAAAGAGGACTACCTTCAAACTTCTGCAAGTAGGTTACTATTGGCCCACTCTTCATCAAGATGTCAGGAGATATATCAGCCAATGTGACTGATGTCAAAGGATGGGAAGATCTACTCTGAGGGATGAGATACCCCTGCAACCTCAAGTAACTTTCGAGCCATTTGAGAAGTGGGGCATGGACTTTATGGGTCCTATCAACCCTCCTTCAAAACAAAAATCTTACATCATTGTGTGTACTGATTACCTGACGAAATGGACAGAAACAAAGGCGATCAAGGAAGAAATAAAAGAAACAGTAGCTGCGTTTTTTAGGGAAAATGTCTTCTACAAGTTTGGCTATCCATGGGAGTTAGTCACTGATCAAGAGAGTCAGTTCACCTCCAATTTGGCTGAAGACCTTCTCACACACCACAATATTAAGCACAGAACTTCCACCCCCTATCATCCGCAAGCAAATGGGCAGGTGGAAGTCACTAACAGAGCTTTGGAAGGAATTTTGACTAAGGCAGTGAGCAACAACAAAAAACATTGGGCAGATCGATTGGTTAAGGCCACCTGGGCCTATAACACCACCTGGAAAACCACCACAGGGTTTACACCCTATGAGTTGGTCTATGGGAAGAAGGCTTTACTGTCAATACAATTTGAATATAACACATTAAAGATGGCAGCTCAGCTGGACCTAGATCTTAGTCGTGCACAAAAGGAAAGATTGCTTCAGCTAAATGGATTGGATGAACAAAGAATACAGGCCCTAATCCACTCAGAGGTACTCCAACTTCAAAGAAAAATATGGCATGATAGATACCTCAAAGAAAAAAAATTCGAGTAAGGAGATTGGGTGCTGCTGTATGATTCAAGATATAAAGATTTCGAGGGAAAACTGAGGACAAGATGGCTGGGACCATATATAGTAGAAAAATGCAATGAGAATGGTTCAGTCCTTATCTGGACCATAGATGAAGAAGCCATCCCCATGCTCGTCAATGGGCATAGATTGAAGATCTATAGGAAGCCCCTTTCCAAGCAAGATTTCATTGAGAATCTAGGAAAAACAGTGTTGGTAGTGGAGCAGGTCCCTGTCTCCACTCCACCCACACCCTGAGCAAAATAAAAAAAAAAAAAAAAAAGAGAAAAAAGGAAAAACAGAGAAAAAAAAGAAAAAAACGGAGGAAAAAATAGAAAAGGAATAAAATATCCTTGGGTGAAAACCTCTTGGAGGTGCCTAGGGTAGGCAGTGAGCATGAAAACCTCATGGAGGCACCCCAGCTGTCTAAAAAAAAAAGGAGGAAAAAAAGAAGAAAAGAAAAAAAAGAAAAAACCTAACTCCTTTTGAAAAATTTGCTGGTTGCAGGAGGGTCACACAAGAGGAAAAGACATGGCCAGGCTACATACACCCTTCATAGTCCATCCCTTCATCACCATTATCCTTTTCCAAGCCTTGGTCTCATTTGTGCTGAAAATTTCGCATCCTACAGGAAATTCTATGTATTCTACTGGAGGCTCCTGTAGAAATCATAGAGAGGCCAAAATCAATTTCAGGGAAGAACCTAAGGGCTGGAAATTTGTCTAGAAGGCCTGTGAACCTCCCTACCACCATCCATCCACCTAACTCTCCATTCCATACCTGCACACCCACATTTCCACTCTTTTTTTCTTTCTCTGCACAGACAAATATAGAAATTCTATTTCTTTCATTTTGTAGACACAAAAAATAATGACAAATAAAGTAGCAATGTTCCTTGCTTATTCCTACATGATACCTTCCAGTTGCTATTTCTTTTCATTCAATACCTTCCTCAGCAGTATTTTTAGCCCCTACTCAAGCATCATCCTGAATTTTAGAAGGAGAAGGAGCTACAGGAAATCCTACAGGATTCCTGTAGGAGCTGATCCCTTTTAAAAACAAACTCCAGAGAGAAGGTCAGTGCAGCAGGATGTATGAAGCATGCAAGGAGCAGAGCTTGATCAAGAAATCACTAGCATAAGCCAAAGGCCGAGCATGCAAAGCACCAGCAGCAACAACAATGAGGAAATAAAGTGCCAAGGTCCGAAGCATGGAGAACACAGCAGTGATTAACAGGTAAGTGGCTAAACCTATTCCTCGATTACATGAAGATTATTTACAAACTGCATGAACTAAGGGAATGGTCACAATTAAAAGGAATCAGTGGCCAGCTAACTGGCCATCCTAGTTTAGTTCACATACCCTCATGGAGTTCAAATGAGCCTTGTCCAACTCAAACCACAAATCAGATACGCAGTCAGCATGTGTGGCCCGTCAACGCATGAAGAAAGAAACTCACAACCAGTAGTGGTGGTGGCGCATAACGGGATGAGGGAGGTGATGGTGGTCAGGCGACATGTAGAACCATAGTTACACTGGCGTAGGACCAATGGTCCGAATGGGGATAACATACCCATCTGGCCACCTCATCTCTTCACCGCGGATTATGCCATTAGTTAAGTACAATGTGGTCTCAGCCTCCACCACCCTTTGTTTCATTCTCATTCACGAAGTTCTCGACTACAGTACTTTCCTAACACCTTCAGAACAACAAACCAATCGTTTCTACTAGTTTTTCAAAACCCTCCCGCCTGTTGGGCTCTACAGGAGCACTTTTGCATTCTACAGGAGCAAGAACATCGTCTACAGGAGGCTTTCTATAGGAAGGCCAAAGAGCAGATCTGCAGCAGGAAAAGTCAGAATTTTTTTCAAATTCGAGCTTGAAAAGAGGTAGGCTTGGGACTGCTCTGCATATGATATATTTATATAAGGTGGTGGATTAAAAATACAGTATTGGGTTGAAAAAAGAAAGGAAAGTGAAGCTTAAAATTCTACCTGTATTTTCCTGAGTTCTACACAGTCTCTCCATTTCCTTCTCTACATTCAAAATTTGTCTTTTTTCTTCCTCACATTCTTCTGAAAAAGGGGATGCAACTATAGAAACTAAGCCTGTGAAAGAACGAATTTGCAAGTTTTTCTACTCTCTGAAGAAAAAAACATTACGTTATACATTCTCTGTTCTGTCAAAGCCTTGATTATTTTTTCAAAAACTTAGAAGAAAATTCAGGTTAAGAATAGTCTGAAGAGGGAAGAATTGCAAATTGATGTTGTAAAGAAGAAGCACACGGGAAATTCCTCCTACAGCTTCATAAAAAACAAAACTCAGCTGTCCCTCTATTTCTGATTTTGGAAATTGTTTTTTTTCACCTGAGCACTTTCATAAACCACTAAACACCATGCCAGGAGGTTTTATGAGAAAGGAGCCTTTGAACTCCAACAAATTGCATGAGCACCCCGAGGTGTTGGCCCTCTTCACCAAGGCAAACTGGATGTCTTTCTTTGAGAGAATTCATGGACATGATGAGGAGGTGACTGAAGAATTTTTGATGTCCTTAAGACCCCAATTGAAAACACATGCTATAGTCAGTTTCAGGGGGTCTGACCCTAGAGCTTACACCAGATTTTATTAGCAGAATCACAGGTCTTCCACCTGGGCTCCCTTGGAGCAAAGAGGAAAAGTTGTTGGGACAAGTTTCTAAAAAGACATTCTTTCAACCTGATGAACATCCTATAGAGGATAAGGATGGGGTCAGAAGGACAAGATTACCTCCATGGAGTGAATTCAGCTACCAGATCATGAAATACATCACTTGTGAAGGAAGATTTAGTATAGTTTATGGTTATCACTTCAGGTTATTGGATGAATTGAGATATGGGATGGACCTACCTACAGCTAGGAAACTCAATATTCCATATTTCCTCCTCCATTCTTTAATACAATATGGCACCAAGTTGAATGCAGGGGTTCCAGACCAGCTGGCCCACCATGGCCTCATTGAATTATTGGTGGAAGATGCCCTACACACATACACCATCCCCATAGTTTGGGAAATTTTCAGGAATATGTCTAGAGGAGATGACATCAAAACTTTGACTGAGGACATTAGCCCATTTGGCAGTGAGGAGGAGGAGCAGAAAGAGACAATTGAGGTGGAAATTCATGAGAAGGCACAAAATATTCAAACAGAAGAAGAAACAGAGGAGAAGCAGAAGGAAGAGGAGAAACTTGACCAAACCTCTATTGAGCCTAAGGCAGAAAAGAAAACAGCCTCAAAAACAGAGAAGAGGAAGAGGACAAAGGCTGGGAAGAAAATGCCCAAGAAAGCTCAGAAAAAGACTATCATAGAAAATGTAAGGATTCATCAAGATAAGGAGAAAACACCACCAGAGGTAGCAGAGGCAAAAGCAAAAACAACAAACACAGGAAAAACTGCAGGAGATGAAGGAGAAGAACAACAGGAAGAAACATCCCCTGAAACACTGACAAGGGAAGCAGCAGTTATGCTTCCTGCATCGAGTACTCCAACTAAGCAAAAGGGCAAGAGAAAAAGATAGACATATATGTATTTAAAAGCTCGGAGGAGTACCAGTATTAAGGTAGGCAAGCCCCAACCACCATCAAAAGAACCCATAATCATTGAGGATGAACCTACTCAGAAAAAGGAGGAATCTCCATTTAAAATCTCTATCACCTATGAGAGAAGGAATCCCAAAAACCTCCACCTGGAAGGAAAGAATTGAATTGATGGACTTCAGGGTAGTCCTACAGGAAGCTCAAACCTCTCTACAGGAGACACTAGCCAAGCCGAAAGAAATTGAACAACTGGAAAAGAGGGCAGCAGAATAGTCACAAGAGGAAGGTAAGGCAAAAGAAATACCTGAGCTAAGTCCTCAGCCTAATTTAGGCTCATATTACAATCTTTTAGAATGTGGGAAGGTCATCCCACAAAAATTCGTTGTGCCTCTTTTCTTTGAATTAGAAAAAGAAAGGGTCAGAACCCACACCTAGATGTAGATTGCTAAATCTAAAGGAGTTGAAGATATGGGGCACATGGAAGACAAGTTGAGAGAGTTCAGAAGGGAGTTGGGCATGGTAAGGCACATAGAGAGTGTTAGAAGAGCCCAATTACAGAAAGAAAATGAACTACTGAAAAAGCAGTTACAGGAACGGGAAACTCAAGGGGGAGACAAGTTGCCAATTTTGGAGGGACAGCAATGACAATAAGGTCCCCTAGCAGATAATGAAGCAATAGAGAAACATCAACAAGAGGAAGATCCACAGACTGATGTTGAAATGTTAATGAAATAGCAGCAAGAAAAAGAATCTCAGGCAACAACTGAAGTGTTGATTTTGAAACAGAAGTTGCAGGAAAAGGAAGCCCAGATGGCCTGCATGGCCAGCTGGGCAATGGAGGCATTACAGTGCAGACAACCAGCTAGATCCTATGCACTATATCTCAAAGACCAATGGCTCCAATTCCAGATTAAAGCATTGGCCCAGAGGGGCACAATGTTGAGTGTCGAGCATGATTGTTCAGAGGTCTTTGTTTCAGCAATATGTATACCCTAGGAAGTTTTTACACCCCCCCACGAGGGGGTTATTTGTCCCCCCCGCGGGGGTCCGGGGGGCTCGATCCCCCCTGACTGGGGGGTTCAGGGGCCAGCGGTCCCCCGGCGGGGGTTCAAGGGCAGCGACTCCAAAGCTAAAAACAATTGTAAAATTGCCCGTTAAAATATAGTAATTTCTAGTCAATCTCGGCCATTCATTAGGAAAATGATCTGACGGTAGAAATTATGTTGAGTTTAGCATTTTTTTCCCTAGAAGGAAACCCCTCTCTTTGTATGAGGGCATTGTATTGTGAGGCTGTGTAATATATGTATATTCTGTGAGCGAGAAACAAAGAGGTGAGACTGTGAGAGAAAACAGAGGATATTACAGTGGATCTACTGTAGGTTGTGTCTCTTCATTTTGCTGGATAATGGAAAGGAAGGACTGGCTGTTCGGGGTGGACATAGCCCAAACTGGGTGAACCACATATATCTGTGTCTCTCTTGTTTTATGTGTTTTCTGTGTTTATATTTCTACAATATTTTATGTGTTCAATTGCTCCCTAATATATAATTTTCTAACAACTAGTATCAGAATCGAAGGTCTATTTGGCTGATAAACTTGCAGGAAAGAAGGGTTCCTCGTTCGAGTGGGAGCAATGGCAGAAGATGGTAAGTTTAGGGTCGAGAAATTTAATGGCCAAAAATTCTCGCTATGGAAGATGCAGATGTAAGATTATCTGTATCAGAAAGATCTATACCTACCATTGGGCAGAAAACAAATATGTCGATGGGTATGACAGATGAAGAATCGAACCTTCTCGATAGAAAGACACTCTGAACAATACGACTGTGCCTCGTAGTGTCGGTCGCCTTCAACATTTCGAAGGAAACAACAATAGAGGGTGTGATTAAGGCATTGGAGAAATTATATGAAAACCCTCGACCTCAAACAAGGTATTTCTTATGAAATGTTTATTTAATATGAAGATGTCGAAAGGTGGATCTGTTGTAGACCATTTAAATGATTTTAATACTATTACAAATCAATTATGTTTTGTAGGGGTAAAATTTGATGATGAAGTTAGAGCTCTGTTATTCTTGTGCTCATTGCCAGAAAGTTGGAATGGTTTAGTAATGGCCATTAGTAACTTTGTTTCTAGATCTAGTACTTTAAATGTTGATGATGTTGTTGGTGTTATCCTTAGCGACGAAATGCGACGGAAAAGCTCCAGTGAGACATCAGGTAATGCTTTGAGTAAAGAGTCTAGGGGAAGAAAAATGGAAAGAGGAAAGAGCTTAGGATATTGCAGTAAATCAAGGAAAGGCAGATCCAAGTCCAGATTGGGGATAGTGTGATAGAAATGCAGAAAGAAAGGACACCTAAAGAAAGACTGTAGACCTTGGAAGGGAAAAGAAGGAGATGCACAGCAAGAAAAAAATCATGAAGAAAATGTGATAGGTGAGGTGTTACAAGATGCTTTGATTCTTTCTTTCAAAAATATTACTGATTCCTGGGTGGTAGATTCAGCGGCCTCATTCCATGCCACACCTGATAAGAAATACTTTCATGACTATGTTCAAGGAGATTTTGAACAAGTTTGTTTGGGTGATGATAAACCTTGTAAAATTGTTGGAATGGGTAAGGTTCTTGTAAAACAACAGAATGGAAACCAATGTCTACTAAAGGAGGTAAGACATGTTCCAGATCTAAAGAAAAGTCTGATTTCAACAGGGTAGTTAGGCAGTGAAGGTTGTGTGACAACTTTCACAGATAAAGCTTGGAAGGTTACCAAAGGAGCCCTGGTAATAGCAAAAGGTGAAAAGGTTGGTACATTTTATTTATGCAATGGTATTTCTAACTCTGTTAATGCTTTAACTTCCAATGGAGTAGATGAAGCATTATGGCATCACAGGCTTGGACACATGAGTGAAAAGGGGATGAATATTCTTCGCTCAAGGAATTTGTTGCCAGGTTTGAAGAATGTTGATTTAGAATTCTGTGAGAATTGCATTTATGGAAAACATAAGAGAGTTAGATTTCTCAGAGTTGGGAAAGAAAGAAGAATGAAAAGTTAGATATTGTGCATATAGATGTATGGGGACCTGCTCAGGCATCATCTCTTGGTGGCTCTCGTTATTATGTTACTTTTATAGATGATGCAACTATAAAAACTTAGATTTATTGTATTAAGAATAAATCTAATGTGTTTGATACTTTCAAGAAATGGAAAGCTTTGGTTGAGATTGAGACAGGAAAGAAATTGAAGTGTCTTAGATCAGACAATGGAGGTGAATATTGCAGCAAAGAGTTTGATAGGTACTGTTCAGAGCATGGAATTCGCAGAGAGAAGACAGTTCCAAGAACACCACAAGAAAATGGTGTGTCAGAAAGGATGAACAGGACAATCATGGAGCGTGCAAGGTGCATGAGATTGCATGCAGGATTGCCTTTACAGTTTTGGGCAGATGCTGTAGATACTGCTGTTTATCTAATAAACAGAGGGCCTTCAAGTCCCTTGGATGGTGGTGTTCCAGAGGAAGCATGGATAGGTAAAAAGATAAACTACTCTTTTTTAAAGCCTTTTGGTTGTGAGGCCTTTGTCCATATTGATAAAGAAAATAGAACAAATCTTGAGGCAAAATCAAAGAAATGTACCTTTATTGGATATGGTGTCAATGATTTTGGTTATTAATTATATGATTATGAAAATCACAAAATTGTTAGGAGCAGAGATGTAATATTCAATGAAAATGTCTTGTATAAGAATCAGTTGCAGGAAAAGAAACATGAAAAAAGAAAACAAGGAATATGCAAATCTTGATGAAATCACTGAAAAAGTAAAGGTTCCTAAAAATAATAATAATCAACAACCACAACAACAACAACCACCACAACAGCAACAAGCACCCCAAACACCTAAAAGTGGTGTTCGAAGATCTACCAGGATAAGTAGACCCCATGAACAATACTCTCCTTCATTATATTATTTATTGTTGACTGACTCTAGTGAACCCGAATGTTATGAAGAAGCAATGCAGGTTGAAAGCAGGAAGAAGTGGGAGGTAGCCATGGAAGAAGAGATGGACTCCTTAATGCATAACCAAACTTGGGACTTCGTCAAGTTTCCTGCAGGTAAAAGTACATTGCAGAATAAATGGGTTTACGGGCTAAGGGAAGAAGATGGAGGAAAACAAAGGTACAAAGCTAGACTTGTGGTGAAGGGGTTTGCACAGAAGAAACGTATTGATTTCGATGAAATATTTTCTCCTCTTGTTAAAATGATTTCAATCAGAACTATTTTAAGTCTAGTGGCAGTTGAAAATTTGCATCTTGAGCAGTTAGATGTAAAGACAACCTTTCTCCATGGGGATTTGGAGGAAGAGATATATGCAGCACCCACAAGGATATGAGGTAAAAGGGAGGGAGAAGCTACCGTGGAGGTTGAAGAAGAGCTTGTATGGTTTAAAACAGGCTCCAAGGCAGTGGTATCTAAAATTTGACAAGTTTATGTCTTGACAAGGTTATACTAGATGTCACACTGATCATTGTGTTTATCTGAAAAAGCAAAATGATGGCAGCTATATTATATTGTTATTGTATGTAGATGACATGCTTGTTGTAGGGTCTAACATGCAAGAAACAAATGTGCTCAAAAGAAAATTGTAAAATTCATTTGCCATGAAGGATTTGGGAGCTGCAAAACAAATCCTTGGTATGAGAATAACTAGAGACAGGAAAAATCACAAATTAACATTGTCTCAGAATGAGTACATACAAAAGGTGTTGAAAAGATTTAATATGCACAATGCAAAACCAATTAGTACACCTTTTGCTAGCCATTTCAAACTTAGTAAAGAAATATGCTCAAAGACCCAAGAAGACATGGATTATATGTCTAAAGTTCCATATGCATCAGTAGTTGGAAGCTTAATGTATGCAATGGTCTGCACAAGGCCTGATATTGCACATGCAGTGGGAATTGTAAGCAGGTACATGAACAATCCAGGAAAGGAACATTGGATGTCAGTGAAATGGATTCTCAAATATTTGAAAGGTACCACAAATCAAGCATTATGCTTTGGTGGTTCAAACATTTCACTACAGGGATATGTTGATGCAGATATGGCAGGTGACAAAGATAACAGGAGGAGGGTATTTACTATTTGTGGAACAGTTGTCAGTTGGGTTTCAAAAATCCAAAGTGTTGTTGCACTTTCAACAACAAAAATAGAGTACGTTGCTGCTAGAGAGGCTTGTAAAGAAATGATTTGGTTACAAAGGTTTATGGGTGAATTGGGTAAGGAGCATGATATGGACACATTATACAGTGATAGCCAAAGTGCCATTCATCTTGCAAAGAACTCAACATTTCATTCCAGGACTACACACATACAGCTCAAGTACCATTTCATACGATCAGTGCTGGAAGATGGAGAGTTGAAGCTAGAAAAGATACACACTAGCCAGAATCTTGCAGATATGCTAACAAAAGTTTTAACCAGGGAGAAATTGAGAATATTCTCAGTTTCAATTGGTCTTCAAGGATGACGATGAAGATGAGAAATAGCCAGGTCCAAAGAGGAGTCATTTTCCAGCAAATGAAGAAGTGGTGGAGTTTCTACAATCATTCTCCAAGTGGGATATTGTTGAGTGTGGAGCATGATTGTTCATAGGTCTTTGTTTCAGCCGGATGTATACCCCAATAAGTTTGTAAACCCCTCCACGTAGGGGGGTGCGGGGGGGACGTGTCCCCCCCGTGAGGTCCCAGGGGGGGCGATCTATTGAAAATGCACCAAGATGATGGAGCTTAGTGAAAATAAGTCACCTTCACTAAGTGGGCCCGCAAACAATTTTTGGCGCAAAGTCTATTTTTAGACTATGTCTATTTTTAGACATATGGATCATGGTCTATGAGTTGGAGGATGCTATTTGTGGATGATTGGTCATGTTGGTAAAAATAGATGACCTTTATTTTTAGACATATGGGCGGAGTCTATTTTTAGACTGCTAGGCTAAAAATAGAACAGTCGAATATTATTAGCTCTTAATAATATTTGGACTATAAACATTATCTTATTCTCTTGGACCACTTCAGTTCGATCTACAGATGTGGCACATGCAACTGCCAGAAGGAAATAATATTTTCTTATGGGTTACTTGAGCTATTGCATGAAGGACTTCAGTTAGAACTCAGGTGATTGAGTTTGGTGGAGTTGAATGAGGAGTTGATGGAGTTGTGTTCAGTTTGACTTAGTTGAACTAGTTGTATTTAGTCTAACTGACAAATAGAAAAATGATGAGTGGTTTGACTTAATTATTAATTAATTCAATAATTATTAACTCATAAATCAACTAAAGAATACATCAGTTAACTCAGTGCATGGACAATTTAGTGGAGACAAGTGTTAGAGATGAGTGAAAGGGCAAGACAACTGTCAGTTGTGACTATAGTTGTGCATGTGATTTGCACAATCAGTGGATTGAGAATGTCAATGAGGATTGCGTAGTGTTACACAAGGGAAATACGAGTTTGGATCAGCCATTCTCATTCTATCCTCATGCAGGATTGCGCAGTGGTGGCAGGCAAGCAGTGGAGGAGATTTGAAGCTATGATTGATTCAGATCTGAGCTAGTTTGTGTGTAACAGGTGGAGATAGTATTGAGTACTTGCGAGGAGTATTGTACTATGTATTGTTACATGTTCTCAATCAATATAATATACAAATAGTTGGTGGTTT